>CM042336.1:22528851-22546351 GCA_023566125.1 Zingel zingel | reverse complement strand
AAAGTTGTCAGGGCGTCTGTGATTCACTGTAAAAGGTCAAAGCTCACACTTTTCTACTGTTACTGTTACCCGTCATTACACTTTAGACGAGATGTTTGTACTTTGCACTTACTGTAAATAAGGTTGTATAACTTGCTTACTTTTGAACAGAAAATGCTGTAGGGAAGTTGTAGCAAACATTTCAACATTAATCCAAGTCTTTAAAAGTCCCACGGCATAAAAATTTCACTTTATGAGGTTTTTTAACATTAATATGAGGTCCCCCAGCCTGCCTATGGTCCCCCAGTGGCTAGAAATGGTGATAGGTGTAAACCGAGCCCTGGGTATCCTGCTCTGCCTTTGAGAAAATGAAAGCTCGGATGGGCCGATCTGGAATCTTCCCTTTATGATGTCATAAGGGGAAAGGTTACCTCCCCTTTCTCTGCTTTGCCCAAGACATCATGGCTTGCAAACGAGAAAAGTGGCAGTTGGTCAAGGCCACACCCCCACCCTCCACCTTGCCCCCCCCTCCCCCCTCTCCTCCTCAATAGCATTTAAAGCTACAGACACAGAAATGGCACATCCTAAGGAAAGCTCATTGTGGGACTGGCTCTAGTGGCTGTAATTCTGCACCAAGGCTGAATTTCAGGAAAGAGACTTCAGATACAGTATTAGGGACCACTAAGGTCTATATAAAAGAGACTTCAGATACAGTATTAGGGGGCCACTAAGGCCTATATAAAAGAGACTTCAGATACAGTATTAGGGGACCACTAAGGCCTATATAAAGAGACTTCAGATACAGTATTAGGGGATCACTAAGGCCTATATAAAAGAGACTTCAGATACAGTATTAGGGGACCACTAAGGTCTATATAAAGAGACTTCAGATACAGTATTAGGGGACCACTAAGGTCTATATAAAGAGACTTCAGATACAGTATTAGGGACCACTAAGGTCTATATAAAAGAGACTTAAGATACAGTATTAGGGACCACTAAGGTCTATATAAAAGAGACTTCAGATACAGTATTAGGGGACCACTAAGGCCTATATAAAGAGACTTCAGATACAGTATTAGGGGACCACTAAGGTCTATATAAAAGAGACTTCAGATACAGTATTAGGGGACCACTAAGGTCTATATAAAAGAGACTTCAGATACAGTATTAGGGGACCACTAAGGTCTATATAAAAGAGACTTCAGATACAGTATTAGGGGACCACTAAGGTCTATATAAAAGAGACTTCAGATACAGTATTAGGGGACCACTAAGGCCTATATAAAGAGACTTCAGATACAGTATTAGGGGACCACTAAGGCCTATATAAAGAGACTTCAGATACAGTATTAGGGGACCACTAAGGCCTATATAAAGAGACTTCAGATACAGTATTAGGGGACCACTAAGGCCTATATAAAAGAGACTTCAGATACAGTATTAGGGGACCACTAAGGCCTATATAAAAGCATCCAAAGAGCACCATGTCATGGGACCTTTAAACCTCTGATGCAACATATAAAGCATGGCTGTGACTCAAACATGATTATTTTAGTTTATTTGCACAAAGGTTACATGAAGTACATAAATGTTTACAGCGCAGGAGAGGAACGAAGCCTGAAGCCGTATTCAGACAGCCTGGCTCCGCCCTCCTACGGACTTTCCTTCAGTACTCTGTCTGGGTTTGCAGTATATTTTTTAATGCATAAATACACGTTGCAGCGAAGCACGTCACTCGGCCGTAGCGTGGTAGCGTTGCATTTCCCCCCCAACTCATTTCCTGGTTCTCCTTCTCCATAAACAACATGAGATCAAGGAGAGGGTTAACTTCTCCTGCTAAAGATGTCTCACCGTGGTCAGAAAGAACAGGGAGACACACACACACACACACACACACACACACACACACAAGTGCGTTTCACTATCTTTGTGGGGAGCCGTCATTGACATAATGCATTCCCTAGCCCCTTACCCTAACCTTAACCATCAGAACTAAATGCCTAACCTTAACCCTTACCCTCACCCTAACCATAACCTAATTCTAACCCTAATCCTAGAACCAAGTCTTAACCCTCAAACAGACCTTTAACCTTGTGGGGTCCAGCATTTTGGGCCCACAAGGCTGGTCGGACCCCACAAGTATCCTGAACTCCCGGTTTTTGGACCCCATGAATACAGTTAAACGAGCACACACACACACCCCCACACCCACACACACGCACACACACACACTCCCCACACATACACACACACACACACACACCCTACACACCCACACACCCCCACACACACACACACACACACACACACCCCACACACCCACACCCACACACACACACCCCACACATACACCCCCCCCCCCCTCCACACACACACACACCCCTCCCCCCCCCCCCCCCCCACACACACACACACACACACACACACAGACACCACCCCACACACAGACACCCCCCCACACACACACACACACACACACATATATGCCGGCTCGACGCACACACACCAGCACAAGTATAAGCATCAGGCCACTTGCGTAGGCTACGGAGAAATCTCTGCGTGGAGCCTCCACAGAACCGTAGAACGGACTCAACTGTTAAGAAGTTAATTTGCAGACTTGCTGTTTGTGTTCTCAGATGTGTGTGTTTCTTCCTTTTCATCACTAGATGTCGCTGTTTAACCACACAGACGTTACTCCCAACTAAGCAAGGGCAGAGTCAAAATGTAAAAAAATAATAGCATTTCAATTTAAACTTGTAATTTATTAATTAAAGAAGTTAAAGTTAACATCTGTCAAATGTATTCCATATAAAATGTATTAATTTAAATTACAAAAAAAAGAAGTTAACGTCTGTCTATGAACATAATATTTTAAATGGCTCAAACTATAACGGGGGAAATATTGTACGTTGTACTTCTCTACTTCTGACTCTCTGACAGCTTTAGCATGATTTGTTATATTTTTACAATATTGCTTATTAATAATTACAGTTGACCTTTTATAACATTCATTACTGCTTCTATTTTTATTGAAAAATGTCACGTTTTCTTGAGGGAGGAACCGCCAAAACGCCTCGCCAAATACGTGTCTTCCCCAAACCTTGTGTCATTTTCTATTATCTCAAAGGGAGAAAAAATCAAAAGACACGTTGTCGATTGAAGAAGTGGAAGAAGAGAAGCGGGAGGAGAGAGAGAGAGAGATGATGGATGAGGTGAAGCCGAGAGGAGGCGTCGTCATGGTGCCCGGAGGCGTCACAGAAGAGGAGGAGACTCCTCGGAGGGTGAGACGGCATGAAAACCTCTTTAGCTACTGATTACCCATGATTCATAGCCTCGCGTTGCCAGACCTTCCTTCACAGCGCTGCGGAGGAGGGTCTGGCTAGTCCGCACAGCCTTCTGGGATGGGAGGAGAATCGTGCTCTGGTTTACGGGCATTTCTTTAACCCTCCTGTTGTCCTGACAAAAAGTTTCTATATCAGAACTACGACTGAAGAACGAAGAAAAAAGAGACAAATGATGGAAAAAGCTAAAAAAAAAACAGGAAAAAAAATTGACACAATTGTTTCTTATTTCTTAACGCTGAACAAAATGACCGAAAAAGTAACAAAAAAAAAACATCGCCAAAGTTGACACTTTTTTTTTTTTTAAAGTAAAAAAAAAAAATTGAAAATGCGACAAAAAATGTGTAATTTTTTTTACAAAAACATCATTAAAAAAAAAAAATAAAAAATAAGTGAAAAAAAAAAAATTGGGGAAAAATCGACAGACACGTCTACGAAAGTGTAGAAAAAGAACTGAACAAAATGACCGAAAAAGTGACAAAAAAAAACATCGCCAAAGGTGACCAAAAAAAATTAGAAATTAAATGAAATTTTGAAAAAGCGACAAAACGTGTAAAAAAATTTTTACGAAAACATAATTTTACAAAAAACGCCCAAAAAGTGACAAAAAAAAAAAAAAAAAAATTGGGGAAAAACTGACAAAACGTGTAAAAGATTTGTACAAAAACATAATTACAAAAAAACGCAAAAACAAAAACGCCAAAAAAGGCGTTTTGTTCTTTTTCTACACTTTCGTAGACGTTTCTGTCGATTTTATTCAAATTTTTTTTGTCACTTTTTTTTTTTTTTATTATGTTTTTATAAAAAAAAAAACGTTTTGTCACTTTTTCCCCAAATTTTTTTTTTTTTTTGTCACTTTTTTGCCGTTTTTTGTAAAATTATGTTTTTGTAATTTTTTTTACACATTTTGTCGCTTTTTCAAAATTTCATTTCCAATTTTTTTTGTCCCCTTTTGGCAATGTGTGTGTTTTTTTTGTCACTTTTTCGGTCATTTTGTTCAGTTCTTTTTCTACACTTTCGTAGACGTTTCTGTCGATTTTTCCCCAAATTTTTTTTTGTCACTTTTTTGGCGTTTTTTTTTTTTTTTTTTTTTTTGTAATTTTGTTTTTGTACAAATCTTTTACACGTTTTGTCAGTTTTTCCCCAATTTTTTTGTCACTTTTTGGGCGATTTTTGTAAAATTATGTTTTTGTAATTTTTTTACACGTTGTCGCTTTTTCAAAAAATAAAATCACTTTTTTCCCCAATTTTTTTATTTTTATTTTTTTTTTAATTTTCACTTTTTGGGCGTTTTTGTAAAAAAGATTTACATGTTTTGTCAGTTTTTCCCCAAAATAATTTTTTTTAAATTAAAAAAAACAAAAAAACAATTTTGGGAAAAACTGACAAAAAAAAATTTGGGGAAAAATCGACAGAAACGTCTACGAAAGTGTAGAAAAAGAACTGAACAAAATGACCGAAAAAGTGACAAAATGTGTAATTTTTGTTTTACAAAAACATAATTTTACAAAAAACGCCCAAAAAGTGACAAAAAAAATTATTTTGGGGAAAAACTGACAAAACATGTAAATCTTTTTTACAAAAACATAATTTAAAAAAAAAACACCCAAAAAGTGAAAAAAAAAAATAAATAAAATTGGGGAAAAAAGTGATTTTATTTTTTGAAAAAGCGACAAAGTGTAAAAAAATTACAAAAACATAATTTTACAAAAATCGCCCAAAAAGTGAAAAAAAAAATTATTTTGGGGAAAAACTGACAAAACATGTAAATCTTTTTTACAAAAACATAATTTAAAAAAAACGCCCAAAAAGTGAAAAAAAAAAAAAAAAAAAAAAAAAAATTGGGGAAAAAAGTGATTTTATTTTTTGAAAAAGCGACAAAACGTGTAAAAAAATTTACAAAAACATAATTTTACAAAAATCGCCTAAAAAGTGACAAAAAAAAAAAACATCGCCAAAGGTGACAAAAAAATTTGGAAAAAAAAGTGCATTTATTTTTAGGGAGTGTAATTTTTTTTTACAAAAACATAATTACAAAAAAAAAAAAAAAAACGCCAAAAAAGTGACAAAAAAACAATTTTGGGAAAAAGTGACAAAAAAAATTTGAATAAAATCGACAAACGTCTACAAAAGTGTAGAAAAAGAACAACTGATCAAAATGACCGAAAAAGTGACAAAAAAAAAAAAACATCGCCAAACGTGACAAAAAAAATTGGAAAAAAAAGTGATTTTATTTTTTGAAAAAGCGACAAAACGTGTAAAAAAATTTACAAAAACATAATTTTACAAAAATCGCCCAAAAAGTGACAAAAAAAAATTGGGGAAAAACTGACAAAACGTGTAAATTTTTTTTACAAAAACATAATTACAAAAAAAAAAAACGCCAAAAAAGTGACAAAAAAAATTGGGGAAAAATCGACAGAAACGTCTACAAAAGTGTAGAAAAAGAACTGAACAAAATGACCGAAAAAGTGACAAAAAAAATTGGGGAAAAACTGACAAAACGTGTACAAATTTTTTACAAATACATAATTACAAAAAAAAAAAAAACGCCCAAAAAGTGAAAAAAATTAAAAAAAAATTAAAAAAAAGTGACAAAAAAAAAAAACATCGCCAAAGGTGACAAAAAAATTTGGAAAAAAAGTGCATTTATTTTTAGGGCGTGTAATTTTTTTTACAAAAACATAATTACAAAAAAAAAAAAAAAATGCCCAAAAAGGGAAAAAAATTGGGGAAAAAGTGACAAAAAAAAATTGGAATAAAATCGCCAGAAACGTCTACAAAAGTGTAGAAAAATAACAACAAAATGTTGAAATTTCGACCCAGAGAAACACAAAGTTGCACGGTCGACGGGAAGACGACACGAGGGTTAAACCAATCACAGTCGTCTTGGGCGGCGCAAAGCTCCGATTGCAATAGGGCTGGGCGATATGGAGAAAATCAAATATTTTGACCAAATACCTCGATATCGATACCGCAACGATATCGTAGTGTTGACTATTGGTGCTTTCAAAAAAAATATTTACACAATGATATTTTAGATAAATAATCATCAGTAATGTGGATATAATGACTAAGAGGGTAAAGTTAAATAATAGAACAGTTACAACAGTCTGGTAAGGTCAGGAAAAGACAACACTTAATATATTACGATTTTACGATATCCAAAATCTAAGTCGATATTTAGTCTCATATCTCCTAGAGATTTCATCCGATGGACTTCAAATTTGGTCTGTACCATCTCAACATCTTAAAGATGAGAAGTTATTAAAAGAAAAACTTTTCGTCAAACAGTGTGGGCGTGGCGTGGCGGATCCAAAATCTAAGACTATATCTAGTCTCGTATCACGCCAGCTCTACTCTGCAAAAAAGCTTAGATTGGGCCCAAAAAATCAAGCCTGAAAAAGGGGCACCTTCATGCAATACAAAGTCAGCGGAGAGAGTTGTTGTCCCCTCAGCAGGGTAGCTGATGGCTGTTAACATTACAAACTAGTTTCTCCTCCCTTTGACTGATGAGCCTGTTATCAGTTCGTTACACACGTCTAAATCAGACGTGTGTTTGATGTGTTTGTTCCTCACAGATATTGCTCACACATTCACACGTTACGCAACCGGCTGAATAAAAGAAACAGGAACAGCATGCAGCTTGCACAATGGTATCAGCAAGTCGTCACGACAAGTAAGCAAAGCGGAGTGCTGAACGGTGACGGTGGGTGTTTGTTTCTCCGATAAGACGGCCGTTGTTGTGGTTAATAGTGACAGAGTGACGGCAGAAAACGGGAGCGGTCCCCTGCGTGCAGAGCAGCAATTAAGTTGAGTTCAAGAGAAGTTTGTTGTGATGTCATCTTACTATCATCATTTCCTGATTTCGGGCTGATCTCAATAAGTTCGTATGCCATTTTGGCGTGTTATCAAGACGCATACTCGCTTTTTAGCGTGTTTATCAACGCCGTTTGGCCTCCATTGACTTACATTACCTTGCGATTGTGTGTCAATTCACGCCGTAGCGAGTAGTATGAAAGCCCGAAAATCCGCATAGGGAGGTTGGTCGGGGGGGTGGACGGGTCAAACAACACAGGACTTTCACCCAGGAGACGCGTGTCACGTTTCCTAAACCCAACCGTCCCAAAAGCGATTATGTCTGCGTCTTGATAACACGCCAAAATGGCATACGAATTATATATATATATATATATATATCTCACTTATTGAGATCAGTGCAACCCGTCCGCTGTATACGTCGTAGACATACACGCGGATAGCTCAAAATACGTACAGATAACACGCCACTTGGCTTTAGAAAGTGGCGTGTATGTTTACGTGAAATCATGATGTCACGTTGCTGATTTAATCACGTGAATCCACAAGTATCTCAAATTGCAGTTCCTCTAACGGCCACTATATGTTGAGACGTCCCTTTTTTACGACGGAGCCGTTATCTCGGCTATCTTCAAAGCCACCAGACTCCTTTGACAAAAACAGACATTTTACGTGTGTGTGTGTGTGTGTGTGTGTGTGTGTGTGTGTGTGTGTGTGTGTGTGTGTGTGTGTGTGTGTGTGTGTGTGTGTGTGTGTGTGTGTGTGTGTGTGTGTGTGTGTGTGTGTGTGTGTGTGTGCGTGTTCCTGAAAACTTGCACAACATTTGGTTGAACATCAGTTCCTGGAAGAAAGAAAGAAATGAGAACATGAAGGACGACCTCCAGTGTTGACATTTCTTGTTTTAATCTCTCCTAATTGTAGACGACAGGCGTGTGTGTGTGTGTGTGTGTGTGTGTGTGTGTGTGTGTGTGTGTGTGTGTGTGTGTGTGTGTGTGTGTGTGTGTGTGTGTGTGTGTGTGTGTGTGTGTGTGTGTGTGTATGAGTTTGTGTGCGCGCGCATGTGTATGTTTGTGTGCGAGTGTGTGTGTGTGCGAGTGTGTGTGTATATGTATGTATGTGTGTGTGTGTGTGTCGTTACCTCTCATCTGCGTCAGGTGATCATTTCCCGAGTCTGGTATCCATCGTCTCCGTGGCAACCTCACAACCTTTTGATCTGGGTCCTGATTGGCCCCCCGATGAGCTCCGGGTTTCCCACGGCGATCCTTCCGATTGTTGTCACTGTGCTTTGATTTTCTGACCTTTGACCTCTTTACTGTCGGTTACTGGAGATGTTTCCGTTCTGGGAACTCAGGCTGCGTTCACATACAGTTGGAAATGTGAAATTTACAGCATGAATAAAACTATTTTCCTCGTTTGCTTGCATGTTAAATCACTGCTGAAGTGCTTCTGGGCAGCAGCAGATGAGGAAGCAAACCCGCAACCTCGCTGTCAAAACCAGCTTCTCCAGCGTTTAGTTCAGCTACTGGAATTAAACGAGGAATTAAAAGCGTAGCTCCTATGGCGCCATTTTGATGCTAACAAGCCATCACCTCCCGTTAGCATCCCATTGACTGCCATTCATTTTGACGCCACTTTGACAGCGAATAACTTGACATCTGAAGCGTTTAAAGACTCTATTTGTCCGTTGTTTATTTCTAAAGAAACACGATCTTAGAGACCCAGGCAGGCTATTCCAGTCTGAAGGGGCTTTAACTATGTTGAATTTGGTTTCACAGCCCAGCGAACTTTCCGTGGGCCTGGTTACAAAGGATCTGATCTTCTCCACCTGTGTTTTCTTACAGGATGCAAATATTTACTGCAACCACACCGACAACAGTCTCGCTTCCAGTGCAGCTGAGGCCACGCCGGAGGCCGCCACAGAAATGGAGCAAACCAAAGGTACGTAAACGAAGAGAAAAGGAGTTCTAATGTTCAGAAAGTGGTGCAACAAAAGCTGTAGGAAATATTGAAACAAGCCGGGTGTAAAGCCTATCATATTAGACTCGTTTCATGTCGCCATGATAAGTCTCCGTTGACCTTTGATCCCCCCCACCCCAGACCTCCCAGTGACGCTGCAGAAACCAGGACCTGTGGTCGTCCAGGGCAACAACAAGAACCCAGCCAGTGAGAAGCTGGAGAGAGTCCGCAAGTGGAGCATCGCCACCTATAAGGTGAGAGGAATCGAGCTGTTCGTTGGTCAAAATTAGGGGGTGTCATGATTCTCGAAATCCACAATTCTATTTTCAATCCAAACTATTTCTTTGCAACAACAGTTTGAGTTTCTCTGAGTTTACGAGGCACACTTGAATGCACCATTAGTTAAACGAGGTGTACATGAATGCACCACTAGTTAAACGAGGTGTACATGAATGCACCACTAGTTAAATGAGGTGCACATGAATGCACCACTAGTTAAACGAGGTGCACATGAATGCACCACTAGTTAAACGTGGTGCACATGAATGCACCATTAGTTAAACGAGGTGCACATGAATGCACCACTAGTTAAACGAGGTGCACATGAATGCACCATTAGTTAAACGAGGTGCACATGCATGCACCACTAGTTAAACGAGGTGAACATGAATGCACCATTAGTTAAATGAGGTGCACTTGAATGCACCACTAGTTAAATGAGGTGCACATGAATGCATGGAGTCCCGTCGGAGCCCAGATGCTTTACCTTCATTGCTTGTTTCCATAACTCACTCACGGGGAAGGCAAAATGTTGCCACACGGTGACTTCAGGGAAGCAAGAGGATTTTCCAGTTCTGTTGTTGCTCTGTAAAGAGCAGCTGCAGGCTACCGCTAAGCTAACGTTACCCCGTGTCTTTAGCTTCATGCTTCCAGCCGGTAAGCTACGCTGTGTCCGTAGCTGTTTTTTTTTTTGGATGTGCGCAAGTAGGCGGGGATGGAGAAGAGAAGCGAAATACTCGCTGATCTTGATTCTGATTTTGATAGTCGGAAGTCAAAAGCTAATTTTGATACATTTTTAATTGACAGATGTCTCGGACTCGTCTCGGACTCGGCCGTTGGACTCGCCAAATATTCTACTTGGTCTCGACCGAGTCCAGCACTATATGCTTTTGTTCTAAAATAACTTCCTCCTTCAAAACAAAACCATTGATGAACGTTAGTGACAGTGAGATGTTTGTTCAGAAAACCAATATTAGTCTAATTCAAAATCCAGCTAGAACTGGCGTTGACATTGGTTGCCTGGGATACGCATGGCTGCGTCTTATACCTCAATCATCAGGCATCAATTCTTTGAGGATTATTTTTTTTCTGTCTTGGTCTTGACTGTCTCTCATTTGAACTTGACTCGGTCTCGACTAGTCCTGGTCATCGACAACTTCTCAGTCCCTCCCCCTCTTTCTGCTAAAGCCCAAAACGGTCTCCTAAGCCCCTCCCCCCACAAGGGAGAATGAATGCGTGTGCATGAGCAGTGGTTGACACGCAGTTAGACACCCCCCCCCCGGCCCTGATTGGTGCATCTCAACAGGGAGCACTACAGGCTGTAGGTGGAGCCAGAGGAGCTGGATTATTTTTTAATTACCTGCTTCATGTAGTTCTACTGGAACATAGGGTCAGTTTCAGCAAATATGACAGAAAGTTAGTTTTATAAGTCTTACCTACTGCACCTTTAACAAAGGTGGACTTGACTACAGCCCTGCTAAATCGTGACACCCCTACTTGTCCTAATATATAATCAATAAAGAATCAGTCTGATGGATAACACCGCTGTCTCCCTGCAGTGCACCCGGCAGGCTCTGTCGGAGAAGCTCGGCCGAGGATCTCGTACGGTGGACCTGGACCTGGAGCCTCGCCTCGAGCTGCTCAAAGACGACCGACAACGCTACGACAACGTGACCAAGCTGGCCCAGACGCTGGCCAATCAGCTCGCTCAGTTCTCAGTCACCCAGAAGACACTGGGGGACGCCTTCAGCGACCTCAGCGTCAAAACGCCGACACTGCATGTGAGTCTACTGCCGGTACACAAGTGGATGTCGGCTGCCGTAAAACCCCGTATTCTTATTTAATGCCATGCATTCTTTCATCTTTTCTTACCTTTTTCAGCCAATATAACCGAGGCTTAATAATTCCAAAAAATACGGTGCTCTCGTCCACCGTCCACCACGCTGTTTTAGACAACTAGCCTACTGCATGCTGCTCTGCAAATAGCCATGTTTGACCAACAAGCTAAAACCAAAGCTGTCGGTTTGTAGTCTAACTGTTTATTAGTTTGCTGCCGGAGACAAACCGGCTCCTCCCCCCAGCATGGCCACCTAATCTGCATTACATACATAATAATTTGCATATATACAAAAGACAGGTTTCCTTTTTTTTAGTACACAGCAATAATAAATATTTACTATTGCTGTTTACTAAGTATTTCTTATCTGATTACTCGATTAATCGGTAGAATATTCGATTACTAAAATAATCGATAGCTGCCTGCAGCCCTAGATAACCATATTAAGTCGATATATCTTGCACCCCTAACGTAAACGGCTTCAGTAATTTAGGCAGCCATGATGGAAGCTGGTTGGTGTCGATGAATGAATGTGAACTCTCTTTCTGTCAGGTGGAGTTTGGTGTGAACGCAGAGGCTCAGAAGTTTCTGTCAAAGAGCGGCGAGACTCTGACGGCGGCCATTAACACCTTTACATCCGACATGAACACTCTGGTCAACAAAACCATCGAGGACACCATGGTCAACGCCAAGCAGTACGAGGCTGCCAGGTGAGAGAGAGACTGTCTGCACCCACAGGAGCAGAAAATTAACCAATTCTGCCACAAGAAAGGTTGGGGTTCGAGTTAGGGACAACACAGAAAGGCATTCTGGGAACTGTAGGGAAATCACAAGCCGAAATTGAAGTCCCCATAACCATGGGAATGTTTCTTATTTCCATAACTTCCATCATATGGCATGAACACAGCATGAAGGACCAACATGGCATCATGACTTTGCCTAAACATACACACGTGCACTTTCTTAAGCCAAGAGGCGTGTTATCTGTACGCATTCAGCTATCCGCGTGTATGTCTACGCTGTATACAGCGGACGTAAACATATACGCCACTTGGCGTGTTATCACGACGAGAAAGCGACGGGTTTAGGAAACGTGACACGCGGAAGAACAACCGGTTGGCTTTAGTAAAAGACGAAAACGACGGTTGAGTTTAGGAAATGTGACACGCGGGACACGATCTCCGGGCTCCTGGGTGAAAGTCCTGTGTTGTTTGACCCGTCCTCCACCCCGACCAACCTCCCTAGGTGGATTTCGCCCTTTCATAGGTAACGTAACTCAATTGATAAACACGCTACAAAGCGAGTAAGCGTCTTGATAACACGCCAATAATGGCATACGAATTGCCGTGTCATACATACGCCATTTCATGAGATCAGTCTGGAAGGACGTTAAGTATTGTGGCGCTGCAGAGACGTCCTGGCCTTCAAATCCTGTCCTACAGAATAAATCCTCACAAAAAATCACACTATAATCATTTAATTTTAGTATTTTTTCAAGGAAAATGGGAATAATGACACAAAAATGATCATTCCCTCCAATATCGTGAATCATATGGCAGTCGCAGGATGAGTCAGAATAATCATAATTCGATATTTTCCTCATATCGTGCAGCCCTAATGTTTTAGGTAGATTATTACATAAAGAACAATCCGATGCCTGTATCACAACGTTTATAGCCATGGCTAATTCGCAACACCTGTCCCTAGAAGGGCTTTTAACAGTTAAAATAATCAAAGGAGTCAAATTATGTAATGTAAACTTCTCTGATTTCAGGATGGAGTATGATGCGTACCGAGTGGACCTGGAGGAGCTGAACCTGGGGCCCCGGGACGCCATCACCCTGCCCAAACTGGAGCTGGCCCAGAAGGACTTCCAGAGCCAGAGGGAGCGATACCAGAGCGTCCGGGACGGCCTGTCCGTCAAAGTCAAGCTGCTGCAGGAGAACAAGGTGAGACGGTTCGGATCACAGAGTGTGACTTAGGCACAGTTGTTTCTGTCACCATTTACTTTTAAAACGCACGTTTTTTCATACCTGCAAACTGGTCGCTTCTCGGCAAAAATCGCCGTTTTGAATGGGAAAATGTCATCCACGTGAATTGTGTAGATCCGAAGAGTTTTTATTTTGGGGAGGAGGGCAGGGGGTCCGAGACCCAGTGCTTAACAACCGTTCTCTACCGGACTGAATAGCAACGCGGATTTCGGTGCCTTATTTAGGTGCCACTTAAATGCCTGCGCTTCTCTCTGATGCTCGGCGAGACGAGATTTTAACTGTGTCGGACGCTGGCCGGGCTCGGACAGAAAAATTCGGCCCGATCCGGACTCTATTTCAGAAGCAAACTTTGATTTTGAGAACGGCAACACGCAGAGAGCGAAAGAATGAGGGACAAAGCCATTTTCTGCCATTTTACCCAACAAATAATCAATTAATCGAGGAAAAAAAAAGTTAGTTGCAGCCCTGGTTTTGTTGAAATATAATCCTCATCGCTGCGATATTGTACTTACCATGATCATGATACTAAATATTAATAAAAATATGGGTTGGACTTGACAAATGACTTTTTATTTTTCTCTGCAGGTTAAAGTCCTCCACAAGCAGTTGTGGCTGCTCCACAGCGCCGTCGCTGCTCATAGTTTGTCGTGTCAAAACTTCCTGGAGCAGAACATGCGGCGGGCCGGCGAACGCCTCAACAACCCCAGCGCAGACGCCCCCTCCTGGCTGGAGGACAGTTGACACAACCAAACAACAACCAAAATTGGCCACGTGGACAGAAGTTGGGTTCGAAGGATGTTTTTGTAGTAAATGGACTAGAAATGTTCTGATGCATGTGGATTTTGGGATAGTTAGGTAGGTAGTGTATTTATACCAAAGTGGAATGGGAGATTTTGGGTTTGGGACGGATTCACAGCCTCTGGAAAGTGTTCGCTACAAATATGAGGAGTTAGATACACAGTTTACAGGGAAATTATTTGTTTTGGATGTTGAATGGGCTCCGTTTAAAGGCTCGGAAAATGTGCAATTTCATCACTTTCCAGGTCTAAAAATGTGGTTCAAAAGTCTTAAAAAGCTTTGAAAATAATGTATTTTACTTTGAATTCTTAGCATGATTAACTCTCTGTTTCTATACTATACATCCATTCACAGACGTACAGTACTTGTGACTTCTGACGTGTTTAACAGAGACGAACCCCCCCTGGTTTTCTTGCCTCTGCCTTATTGTGTTGGGGAGTAAATCCATAATCCTCTGTGAGGCACTAATCCTTTTCTATGAACTTAAAAAAAAAAATCCCCAGCCTCTGCAGTCACAAACTCGCAGCGACTAAAAGTGCCTCAACACTGCTGCTGAAAAGACAGCTTCTCTTATTTCACAGAGACCGGTACGATGCACAACTCTGCACCGACTGGCTTCCTATTCGCTGTTCTGTTTGGACTCTTATTTAATCTTTTGTCTCCTTTTGGTCTGTTTTTTTTATTTGGTAGCAGCTTCTCATTTTTAACCGCTGCTGACCATCACTTTTACTGGTTAAAATGATAAAACGTTGCCTACGGCAGATCATATTTAGCTGTAACTAATTAACATTAATGCCAGAAGTTGTTTTTTTTGCAAAAAGGGTGAAATTAAACGTGGCAGTTCTCTGGTAATATGTTCTCTGCAAGACAGCGTTTTTCTAGGCAAAAGCTCACACACTACCGGTCAAAAGTTTGGGGTCACTTAGACATTTCCATTCCACTCCATTATAGACAGAATACCAGCTGAGATCAGTTGCATTGTCTTTTTAACCAGGGCAGCAGTTTCCAGATTACATTATGTGCTTACATCATTGCAAAAGGGTTCTCCAATGTTTTCTCAGTTAGCCTTTTAAAATGATATCAGATTAGTAAACAGAATGAGCCTTCGGACCATCGGATGAATGGTTGCTGATAATGGAGAATGTAGATTATTGCATTGAAGATCAGCCACTTCTTTCTACAACAGTCGAGAACCCTTTTCACATTATGTAAGCACATAATGTAATCTGGAAACTGCTGCCCTGGTTAAAACAACAATGCAACTGATCTCAGCTGGTATTCTGTCTATAATGGACTGGAATGGACATTTATAAGTGACCCCAAACTTTTGACCGGTAGTGTATGTACGGAGCCCCTAAAGGGACTTGGAATTTCTTTTTAACTCTTGTGTTGTCTTCCCGTCGACTGTTAACTTGTCCTTCGGGGTCAAAATTGAAAATGTACTTTTTTTTGTCGCTTTTTAAACGTTTCAAAGCGTTTTTTTATTCATGGTCAATAAACATAATTTATTTGAAATTATACCTAAAAAAAAAAAAGGCAGAAATTATGAATTTTTTTGACGAATAGTTAAGATCACAGGATGTTGACTGAATCCCAGACTGGTTTATGTCAAAGTGTAGTCAGGATACTGTTTTGAAATCATTTAAACAATCAAATATACATTTGAATAAAACAACCCAAATTCTATGGAAGTAATCATTATTTTTACATGTGAAGAACGTTGTATATGTTCCATACAACGTACATTCATGCGTCCATGTTAATTTTGGGGCAATTTGGTTGAATGAGACTCATATTTATGATGTAAAAAACTTTGAAAACGGGTCAAATTTGACCCGAGGACAACACAAGAGTTAGTTCTTTCTTGTGCTCACGAGAAACCAATCTGAACACCAAAGAGTTGAGACTTAAAATTAGTTACAAACCAAAAAATATCTTCTCTCAGTTACCTGCATTACTGGAACATGTTCTGTGCTAGGCTAAGCTACCGGTGGAGCCGTCAGACAGCGTTACAGCACGCACGGAGATGGGAAGGGTAGTTATGGACTTATCTAACTCTGGGGGTTACGGTGAATAAGCTAAAGTCCCAATAAGTCGGCGTGTTCCTTTAAGTTTAAAACCAATATCCCCATTACACACTTGAATGAAAATACGAAGTTGTAAAAAAACTAACTCAGAGTTATATTCGGTTCAGTTAAAAACGGAATAATTGTGCTGCCTTTTGTATGTTTATATCTTCAGATTGGGACCAAAACGTTGCAAGCTCTCCTGTTCATCTTGATAACCGTCCGGTGGTCAAAATAACAGAAACAACTTTTGATTTATGGTGAATTTTAAAGCAGTGTTGAATTCAATCGCATCATAAAATGTCTCCGTTATTTTGTCCACCTGCCGAATGTCCTCGCACTCTTAGCACTCTATCCGAAGCATGATCTGCCTTTTTAATGTTTCCTGTGATACTGAAGGATGAAACTCCGTTCAGACTTTTGTTTACGTGTACGAATGTTCTTGTTTGTGTCGCTGATCCTCAGACCTGACAACAACAACAACAACAACAACAACAACAACAACAACTATGCAATGACTGTTGGTGCTTTTTGTGCAATAATGTCTCAAACATCTTGCCTTGAAAATGACTTGTAGGGCGCCTGGGTGGCTCACCTGGTGGAGCGGGTGCCCATATATGTAGAGGTTTTGCTCCCTGACGCAGCGGCCACTGGCTCGACTCCGACCTGCGACCCTTTGCCGCCCCTCTCGCTCTCCCTCTCGCATGTCTTCAGCTGTCCTCTGTAGATAAAGGCCAGTTCCAGAAAAACACGCCGCATGAATTGCCGATTTCCGCGCAGAACATGCGGGGCTAGCATGACTTCATAATCCCCCGCATTTTCGTTGCAAAAAATTCCCATATATCTCAGCAGAAAGTTTAAAAATGTTGCGTTTACTTCACACAAGAGCAGCCGTTTTCCCCTGTTGCCAAGGGACTGTTACGAAGTGACGTAATTACGTGACGTGAACAATCATCGAAAAGCTGCAAACCGTGCGATGAAGCCACGATGATGAAAAAGTTCCCGCAATTTTTGCAAGTTCCCGCAACTTCATCGCATAACATTGCATCAATATCCCGCACATTCCAGCGCTTTTTTAAGAAAACGTGCCGCATGATCACGGATTTTTGTCCGCCATAATCCCAAAAATAATCCACATTTTTCTGGGAGGACTGAAAGGCTTAACCCTCGTGTTGTCTTCCTTTCAACCTAGAAATAAACACTTTTTTCCGACGTTTTTGACGCCTTTTTTTGCTTTTTCCAACGTTTTCAATTTTTAAATTTTTCTTCTACACATTTTCAGCTTTTTTTTCTACGTCCCATATTTTTATTTATTTTTTTTAAGATTATTTTTTGGGGCATTTTCCCTTTTATTGATAGTGGATAGACCAGAAAGGGGGAGGGAGATGGGGGACGACACGCAGCAAAGGGCAGCGGGTCGGACTCGAACCC
>CM042336.1:22516351-22521351 GCA_023566125.1 Zingel zingel | reverse complement strand
GCTACGGAGCCATAACGTGAGCTACAAGGTAATGGAGCCTTTTATACATTGTCGTGTTTCTTTAGAAATAAACAACGGACAAATAGAGTCTTTAAACGCTTCAGATGTAAAGTTATTCGCTGTCAAAGTGACGTCAGAATGAATGGGAGTCAATGGGATGCTAACGGGAGGTGATGGCTTGTTAGCATCAAAATGGCGCCATAGGAGCTACGCGTTGTGAGGAGAAGCTAACCCCCTTGGTTTGTTTACATGCTGCTGTTCCCGCCCGTCTCCGTCACACATATAACCGGCGTATCTCCTGACACAACAACGAGACACTACATAGGGAATAGTGAGTGAGTGAGTGAGGGAACGGTTTCGAACACAGCTATTGTGTCCACCAGACTCCATTCAGAAATCTGTTAGTTTAATGTTGTGCCGCTTACTGACACGCTGTCGTACACTTTGTGCCACCTGACCTTCGACCTTTCTTGAATCACGGTCTTCTGGTGAATTCAGCAAAACTAAAAACCACCGAGCTGCTTTTATTTTGACTGAAATGTGTGTTTTGAGGCGGTCATTCTGTTTTTAACTAGAAGCCCAAACCTGGAAGAGAATCCGTGAACAAACACGTATCTTAACGAATCATGCTATCCTTGGGTCAATTTGACCCGTTATCAAAATGTCTATATCAGAAATATTGGTTTCTTTTTAACCAAATTACCCAAGAATAGCCTGGATGGTTCCCTACGACGCTCTTCGCAAGTACAATTAATGATACTTTCAGTACATTTTGAGTGTTTTCTGTGGTGTGGAGCAGGGGAGCGAGGACCCAAACGCAGGGAGAGGCAGGCAGGCAGACAGAAGGGTGTAACACGGGGGATAATTATAACAAAAAACGCAGAGAGGTACAAAAAATATGCAGGCTGACGGCACGGGAACACGACAGCAAACGCAGACGAAACGAACTGACAAGAGACAAAGGGAACACGGGGGTTAAATACAAGAGGTAATGAACAAATGAGGGACAGGTGGTACAACAGGTGAAGCACATCAGGGCGGGGCGGGACAATCAACGAAGGCGGGAAAACAAAGTAAAGCTAAACATGACGAGACAGAACACAGACTATCAAAATAAAACAGGAAGCAGAACATAAACAGGGAAATACACAATTAAATACACAGAGGACAGAACGCAGGACAGATCAACACAACAGGGAACAGAAAGAAATCCAGAATAAATATGCAAACATAAGAAACGTACAGAAATAACTAAACCGGGCAACAAAATTAAATAAAACAGGCAACATAAATAGAACAAAATACAAGACCAAAATACCAAAACCATAAAAAATGTAAACGGTTTCTAAACAGTATTCGGACTAACTTTGACATACACCAGTCTGTGATTATCAATCAACATACATTACTCTAACATTAGTTAAAATATTCATATTTTCTGCTTTTTTTTACTAAAAAAGTTGGTATAATTTCCTTTAAAACCGGTATATTGACCTTGAATTACAAAAATAAGTGTAACAGTAGTGGTAATAAGTTGGTGAGTGGCGCGTATACAGTACTGGTGGTCAAAAGTGTCAACAGTAGAGAAAAAAAATGGGCAAAAATTGAGAAAAAAAGGGCCAAAAACATTGAAAAAAAAGTGTTCATTTTCTATTTTGACCTGAGAGGACAACAAGTGCATGGTTGGCGTTTGGACAACACGAGGGTTAACATATCAATAATTTAAACAAATGTCCATCCATCCATCTTCGTCCGCTTATCCGGTATCAGGTCGCGGGGGCAGCAGCTCCAGCAGGGGACCCCAAACTTCCCTTTCCGGAGCCACATTAACCAGCTCCGACTGGGGGATCCCGAGGCGTTCCCAGGCCAGGTTGGAGATATAATCCCTCCACCTAGTCCTGGGTCTTCCCCGAGGCCTCCTCCCAGCTGGACGTGCCTCCACCTAGTCCTGGGTCTTCCCCGAGGCCTCCTCCCAGCTGGACGTCCCTCCACCTAGTCCTGGGTCTTCCCCGAGGCCTGCTCCCAGCTGGACGTCCCTCCACCTAGTCCTGGGTCTTCCCCGAGGCCTCCTCCCAGCTGGACGTCCCTCCACCTAGTCCTGGGTCTTCCCCGAGGCCTCCTCCCAGCTGGACGTCCCTCCACCTAGTCCTGGGTCTTCCCCGAGGCCTCCTCCCAGCTGGACGTCCCTCCACCTAGTCCTGGGTCTTCCCCGAGGCCTCCTCCCAGCTGGACGTCCCTCCACCTAGTCCTGGGTCTTCCCCGAGGCCTCCTCCCAGCTGGACGTCCCTCCACCTAGTCCTGGGTCTTCCCCGAGGCCTCCTCCCAGCTGGACGTCCCTCCACCTTGTCCTGGGTCTTCCCCGAGGCCTCCTCCCAGCTGGACGTCCCTCCACCTAGTCCTGGGTCTTCCCCGAGGCCTCCTCCCAGCTGGACGTCCCTCCACCTAGTCCTGGGTCTTCCCCGAGGCCTCCTCCCAGCTGGACGTGCCACCACCTTGTCCTGGGTCTTCCCCGAGGCCTCCTCCCAGCTGGACGTCCCTCCACCTAGTCCTGGGTCTTCCCCGAGGCCTCCTCCCAGCTGGACGTCCCTCCACCTAGTCCTGGGTCTTCCCCGAGTCCTCCTCCCAGCTGGACGTCCCTCCACCTAGTCCTGGGTCTTCCCCGAGGCCTCCTCCCAGCTGGACGTCCCTCCACCTAGTCCTGGGTCTTCCCCGAGGCCTCCTCCCAGCTGGACGTCCCTCCACCTAGTCCTGGGTCTTCCCCGAGGCCTCCTCCCAGCTGGACGTCCCTCCACCTAGTCCTGGGTCTTCCCCGAGGCCTCCTCCCAGCTGGACGTCCCTCCACCTAGTCCTGGGTCTTCCCCGAGGCCTCCTCCCAGCTGGACGTCCCTCCACCTAGTCCTGGGTCTTCCCCGAGGCCTCCTCCCAGCTGGACGTCCCTCCACCTAGTCCTGGGTCTTCCCCGAGGCCTCCTCCCAGCTGGACGTCCCTCCACCTTGTCCTGGGTCTTCCCCGAGGCCTCCTCCCAGCTGGACGTCCCTCCACCTAGTCCTGGGTCTTCCCCGAGGCCTCCTCCCAGCTGGACGTCCCTCCACCTAGTCCTGGGTCTTCCCCGAGGCCTCCTCCCAGCTGGACGTGCCACCACCTTGTCCTGGGTCTTCCCCGAGGCCTCCTCCCAGCTGGACGTCCCTCCACCTAGTCCTGGGTCTTCCCCGAGGCCTCCTCCCAGCTGGACGTCCCTCCACCTAGTCCTGGGTCTTCCCCGAGGCCTCCTCCCAGCTGGACGTCCCTCCACCTAGTCCTGGGTCTTCCCCGAGGCCTCCTCCCAGCTGGACGTCCCTCCACCTAGTCCTGGGTCTTCCCCGAGGCCTCCTCCCAGCTGGACGTCCCTCCACCTAGTCCTGGGTCTTCCCCGAGGCCTCCTCCCAGCTGGACGTCCCTCCACCTAGTCCTGGGTCTTCCCCGAGGCCTCCTCCCAGCTGGACGTCCCTCCACCTAGTCCTGGGTCTTCCCCGAGGCCTCCTCCCAGCTGGACGTCCCTCCACCTTGTCCTGGGTCTTCCCCGAGGCCTCCTCCCAGCTGGACGTCCCTCCACCTAGTCCTGGGTCTTCCCCGAGGCCTCCTCCCAGCTGGACGTCCCTCCACCTAGTCCTGGGTCTTCCCCGAGGCCTCCTCCCAGCTGGACGTGCCTGGACCACCTCCCTAGGGAGGCGCCCAGGGGGCATCCTTACCTGATGCCCGAACCACCTCAACTGGCTCCTTTCGACGCGAAGGAGCAGCGGCTCTACTCTGAGCTTCTCACGGATGACGGAGCTTCTCACCCGATCTCTAAGGGAGACGCCAGCCCCCCTCCTGAGGAAACCCATTTCGGCCGCTTGTACCCTGGATCTTGTTCTTTCGGTCATGACCCAGCCTTCATGACCATAGGTGAGGGTAGGAACGAAAACTGACCGGTAGATTGAGAGCTTTGCCTTCTGGCTCAGCTCTCTTTTCGTCACAACGGTGCGATAAATTGAATGTAATACCACACCCGCTGCACAGATTCTCCGGCCAATCTCCCGCTCCGTTGTCCCCCTCACTCGCGAACAAGACCCCAAGGTACTTGAACTCCTTCACTTGGGGTAAGGACTCATTCCCTACCCGGAGAAGGCACTCCATCGGTTTCCTGCTGAGAACCACGGCCTCCGATCTAGAGGTGCTGATCCTCATCCCAACCGCTCCACACTCGGCTGCGAACCGATCCAGTGAGCGCTGAAGGTCACAGGCCGATGATGTCGTCAGGATGACATCATCTGCAAAGAGCAGCGATGAGATCCCCAGCCCACTGCAACCCCTCTCCACCCCAACTACGCCTCGATATCCTGTCCAGAAATACTATAAACAGGATTGGTGACAAAGCGCAGCCCAGGCGGAGGCCAACCCTCACCTGAGGTGAGAGTTAAACAAATGTGTGTTTGTGAAATTGTGAACCATGGTCATTTCTGGGTAGATTCGTGGACGGTTTCTTGGATATTTATTGATAATCTTTTGTGGAAAATAGCTTTTTTTCATCTTTTTAAGATAAACTAAACATTGTTTATTCATTGGGTTATGAATCGTTGTGCATCTCGTCCTCATTTAGCAGACCGACCTAGACATTCAGCACAGTAGCTGTCTCGTGGCCTCTCTTCTTAACTAAAGGAGCATGTCGTATAATGTATACAATTGGGTTGTTGTAGGAAAAGTGAGCAGGGAAAGTTGTTCACTGGTATCGGTTCAGGCACCGTTAATTATGTATGCGATTAATTTCGATTAATTAATCAAGTATGTAATTAATTAGATTAATTTTTTTTTAATCGATTGACAGCCCTAATAAAAACGTATCATTGTGTCCGTGTTTAGTGACTTCGTGTCAAACAGAATGACATCACATTGCGACAATAACAGCCCGTCATAGTTAGATTATCTCATTGTGGTTTCTGAATAGGGCGCCTATAGCTCATCTGGTAGATGGGGCGCCCATA
>CM042336.1:22491351-22501351 GCA_023566125.1 Zingel zingel | reverse complement strand
AAAGATGCATCAAATGTTAACTAAAAGACCTAAAACGTCCACAAGGATGCAAAAATGTTAACTAAAAGACCTAAAACGTCCACAAAGATCCATCAAATGTTAACTAAAAGACCTAAAACGTCCACAAAGATCCATCAAATGTTAACTAAAAGACCTAAAACGTCCACAAAGATCCATCAAATGTTAACTAAAAGACCTAAAACGTCCACAAAGATGCATCAAATGTTAACTAAAAGACCTAAAACGTCCACAAGGATGCAAAAATGTTAACTAAAAGACCTAAAACGTCCACAAAGATCCATCAAATGTTAACTAAAAGACCTAAAACGTCCACAAAGATCCATCAAATGTTAACTAAAAGACCTAAAATATCCACAATCATGCATCAAATGTTAACTAAAAGACCCAAAACGTCCACAAAGACTCAAAAATCTTCACACAGAGACGTAAAACAATCACAAAAAGATGCAAAGCGACAACAAAGAGATGCAAAATGTCTTGTTTTCAAGTTGTTCATTTGTGGAGGACTTAATATATACAGTATGTAGGTCTATAAAATGTCAATAAATGAGAATAAAATGCCCTTCAGGAGTTCCCAGAGTCCACTGATGTCTTTAAATGTTTTAAATGTCAAAGTTCCTCAGTTTATTTTGACATAAAACAAAGAAAATCTCACTTTTCAGGAGCTTTTTTTGCTCGATAAATAGCTTTAATCAATTAACCAATCATCAAAATCCTTCCTCCTTCAGGTCCAATCAGACGATAGTAGACGATATTCACCATGGCAACGGTGAGCCTTATGGGGCGGAGCCTCTGAGAGACCTGCTGAAGATGATACCCGAAAAAAAAGAGGTAACACACACACAAACACACTTTATTCTTAATAGTCACACATACACACACAGTACAAGGCAGGGACGTTTCTGCAGTTCAACCATCCTATGCTACCACCAACGCACGGACGCACGGACGCACGGACGCACGGACGCACCCACCAACGCACGCAGGCACGCTCACTCGTGTGTTTCCTCTCCGGCAGGTGGAGAAGCTGAAGGCGTACCAAGGAGACGTCTCTAAGCTCTCATTGGCTGATTCCTTCGTCTACCTGCTGATTCAGCTCCCCAGGTGAGAGACACAAAATGAAATGGATAGAAAGACCATTTAACTGATTCAGTGGACTGTGTGTGTGTGTGTGTGTGTGTGTGTGTGTGTGTGTGTGTGTGTGTGTGTGTGTGTGTGTGTGTGTGTGTGTGTGTGTGTGTGTGTGTGTGTGTGTGTGTGTGTGTGTGTGTGTGTGTGTGTGTTCCTCTGACCTGTCACCTCCTCATATAATATGTAGGATAACTACGTTACTTCCTCTCTGTCTCTAGTTACTCCGTCCGTATCGAGTCCATGCTGTTAAAGAAGGAGTTTCCCGGAGCGTGCGAGGTCATGAAACAAAACATTAACATCCTTCGCTCCGCCACAAAAGGTAACAACCCATTTCATGTCTGTGTGTGTGTGTGTGTGTGTGTGTGTGTGTGTTCTCGTTTAGCTGTATTCGTGGGGTCCAAAAACCGGGAGTTCAGTATACTTGTGGGGTCCGACCAGCTTTGTGGGGCCCAAAATGCTGGAGCCCACAAGGTTAAAGGGCTGTTTGAGGGTTAAGACTTGGTTTTAGGATTAGGGTTAGAATTAGGTTATGGTTAGGGTGAGGGTAAGGG
Source organism: Zingel zingel (assembly GCA_023566125.1). Lineage (NCBI taxonomy): Eukaryota > Metazoa > Chordata > Actinopteri > Perciformes > Percidae > Zingel > Zingel zingel. The sequence continues at coordinate 22,499,648 of CM042336.1, read as the reverse complement.
TTAAGGTTAGGCATCTAGTGGTGATGGTTAAGGTTAGGGTAAGGGGCTAGGGAATGCATTATGTCAATGACGGGTCCCCACAAAGATAGTGAGACGCGTGTGCGTGTGTGCGTGCGTGTGCGTGTGCGTGTGTGCGTGCGCGCGTGTGTGTGTAGTTGTGTGTGTGTGTGCGTGTGTGTGTAGTTGTGTGTGCGTGTGTGTGTAGTTGTGTGTGTGTGTGTGTGTGTGTGTGTGTGTGTGTGTGTGTGTGTGTGTGTGTGTGTGTGTGTGTGTGTGTAGTTGTGTGTGTGTGTGCGTGTGTGTGTAGTTGTGTGTGCGTGTGTGTGTAGTTGTGTGTGTGTGTGTAGTTGTGTGTGCGTGTGTGTGTGTGTGAGCGTGTGAACGTGTGTGTGTGTGTGTGTGTGTGTGTGTGAGCATTCTATCTTAAATTACAAAAATCAAATAAAAAATTAGATTTTTTTATACAAATCCCACATTAAAATGAATCGATAAATAGAAAAAAATATCTTCAGCTAAAGATACTAAGCAGACGCAGTGAAATCTAAAGTAGATCACGCTCTAGGATGTTTAAAACTCGCATCGCGATTCATTTTTCGGAGTGTCTATTTGCACCCCGGTACGAATAGCCTCGGCCGCACAGCTGAGCTACTCACACCCTGGGACGTAACAACAAAAACGCGTTGCTCGCGTGTACCGAAATCCCGGCGGACGTTCATCTTCGTGATAGCAGAACCTGGCGTATTAGGACAGTTTTGTCTCTAAAGTTTATAACAATTGAATTTCTAGCGGGAAATGAACACTACAGTTGCGTTTTCTGTCTTCAGTGGAAGCACACAACCGTTAGTTTGTTAGTTAATACCTATTTCTTGTATACAGTATGGTTGCCTAGCAAGCACGGCTTGATGACACCAGACGGTAAACGGTTGTACAGCGTGCTGTAACTGCTAGGTGAGTGGTTAGAGCACTGAGCTTCGGTCTGGGAGTCTGGAGTTCGATTCCCTGGTGAAGTGATCTTGTTATTTTCATTTTGGATTGGATAATTTGCATGCCATTGCGCAAGTCAGGGCCCGCGAACGCGACATTTTTTTTGCAGGGTGGTAGGGGAAGACTCATGAATATTCATTAGGGGACTCATCCCTGAATGGCTAGTACTCTTGCTGCTCGCGTTGGGTTGGTTAGGTTTAGGCAAGAGGAGTGGGATTGGTTATGGTTAGGGTAAGAATGTCAGGGCGAGCCAATCAGTGATGAGTTCCCTAATGAATATTCATCAATCCTCCCCTACATATATATATATATATATATATGTATATATATATATATATATATATATATATATATATATATATATATATATATATATATATATATATATATATATATAATATTCCAAAAAGGTGTAATACATGAGTAGTATGGATAACTGTGTGTAAATATACGCCAAGGTACTGTAAATGCACAGGGGTGCAAATAGCATACATTGATATTTGTACCAGACGGGGTATTAATAGAACACATTGCTGTGTGCACCGGCGGGGTACGAATAGCATTCATTTCTAATTGCACCAGGGTACAGATAGCATTCATTTCTAATAGCACCAGGGTACAGATAGCATTCATTTCTAATAGCACCAGGGTACAGATAGCATTCATTTCTAATTGCACCAGGGTACAGATAGCATTCATTTCTAATAGCACCAGGGTACAGATAGCATTCATTTCTAATAGCACCAGGGTACAGATAGCATTCATTTCTAATAGCACCAGGGTACAGATAGCATTCATTTCTAATCGCACCAGGGTACAGATAGCATTCATTTCTAATAGCACCAGGGTACAGATAGCATTCATTTCTAATAGCACCAGGGTACAGATAGCATTCATTTCTAATAGCACCAGGGTACAGATAGCATTCATTTCTAATAGCACCAGGGTACAGATAGCATTCATTTCTAATAGCACCAGGGTACAGATAGCATACATTGCTACTTGTACCAGGGTACAGATAGCATTCATTGCTACTTGTACCAGGGGTGCAAATAGCCTCACCCTTAATTTTTTATCTCACCCGGTTGCACACATCTGTCTATTTTTAACCGATTGGCGATGCATCGTTACGTCCCTACGCGTGCAGGGAGAGGGATCCGCCCTCTGCTGCTCTTCCTCAGGTTTTTAAATAAAATATGCGATGGAAGGATAGGATAAATAAAGAATGACGCCAGACTTGTTCTTAAGGAAATATCACATATGTTTCCGTATTTGGTACAAATGAATCCTGAAAACCCAAACACTTCATCAAACAGTCTCACAAACTAACGCTGGTTCTATTTTAAGCTGCGTTTGTGTGAACTTGATAACTGCCTGAATTGTTAATTCAGTTTTCACACACACACACACACACACACACACACACACACACACACACACACACACACACACACACACACACACACTGTCACGCAGAGACACAGTGTCTCTGCGTGACAGTGTGTGTGTGTTTGTGTCTGTGTCTCTGCGTGAAAGTGTGTGTGTGTGTGTGTGTGTGTCTGTGTGTCTGTGTGTGTGTGTGTGTGTATCTGCATGACTGTGTGTGTTTGTGTCTGTGTGACTGTGTGTGTCTCTGCGTGACAGAGTGTGTGTGTGTGTGTGTGTGTGTGTCACACACACACACACACACACACTCTGCAACACAGACACACACACAGTCACACCAAATGTTGAGGTACTTGTACTCTACTTGAGTCTTTTCTTTTCATACCACTTTCTACTTCTCCTCCGCTACATTTCAGAGAGAAATATTATACTTTTTACTCCGCTACATTCATCTGTTACAGCTTTAGTTACTAGTTACTTTAGTTACTCCACTACATTCATCTGTTCCAGCTTTAGTTACTAGTTACTTTAGTTACTCCGCTACATTCATCTGTTACAGCTTTAGTTACTAGTTACTTTAGTTACTCCGCTACATTCATCTGTTACAGCGTTAGTTACTAGTTACTTTAGTTACTCCACTACATCCATATGTTACAGCTTTAGTTACTAGTTACTTTAGTTACTCCGCTACATTCATCTGTTACAGCTTTAGTTACTAGTTACTTTAGTTACTCCGCTACATTCATCTGTTACAGCTTTAGTTACTAGTTACTTTAGTTACTCCGCTACATTCATCTGTTACAGCTTTAGTTACTAGTTACTTTAGTTACTCCGCTACATTCATCTGTTACAGCTTTAGTTACTAGTTACTTTAGTTACTCCGCTACATTCATCTGTTACAGCTTTAGTTACTAGTTACTTTAGTTACTCCGCTACATTCATCTGTTACAGCTTTAGTTACTAGTTACTTCAGTTACTCCGCTACATTCATCTGTTCCAGCTTTAGTTACTAGTTACTTCAGTTACTCCGCTACATTCATCTGTTCCAGCTTTAGTTACTAGTTACTTTAGTTACTCCGCTACATTCATCTGTTCCAGCTTTAGTTACTAGTTACTTTAGTTACTCCGCTACATTCATCTGTTCCAGCTTTAGTTACTAGTTACTTTAGTTACTCCGCTACATTCATCTGTTCCAGCTTTAGTTACTAGTTACTTTAGTTACTCCGCTACATCCATATGTTACAGCTTTAGTTACTAGTTACTTTAGTTACTCCGCTACATTCATCTGTTACAGCTTTAGTTACTAGTTACTTTAGTTACTCCGCTACATTCATCTGTTACAGCTTTAGTTACTAGTTACTTTAGTTACTCCGCTACATTCATCTGTTCCAGCTTTAGTTACTAGTTACTTTAGTTACTCCGCTACATTCATCTGTTCCAGCTTTAGTTACTAGTTACTTTAGTTACTCCGCTACATTCATCTGTTCCAGCTTTAGTTACTAGTTACTTTAGTTACTCCGCTACATTCATCTGTTCCAGCTTTAGTTACTAGTTACTTTAGTTACTCCGCTACATTCATCTGTTCCAGCTTTAGTTACTAGTTACTTTAGTTACTCCGCTACATCCATCTGTTCCAGCTTTAGTTACTAGTTACTTTAGTTACTCCGCTACATTCATCTGTTCCAGCTTTAGTTACTAGTTACTTTAGTTACTCCGCTACATTCATCTGTTCCAGCTTTAGTTACTAGTTACTTTAGTTACTCCGCTACATTCATCTGTTCCAGCTTTAGTTACTAGTTACTTTAGTTACTCCGCTACATTCATCTGTTCCAGCTTTAGTTACTAGTTACTTTAGTTACTCCGCTACATTCATCTGTTCCAGCTTTAGTTACTAGTTACTTTAGTTACTCCGCTACATTCATCTGTTACAGCTTTAGTTACTAGTTACTTTAGTTACTCCGCTACATTCATCTGTTACAGCTTTAGTTACTAGTTACTTCAGTTACTCCGCTACATTCATCTGTTCCAGCTTTAGTTACTAGTTACTTCAGTTACTCCGCTACATTCATCTGTTCCAGCTTTAGTTACTAGTTACTTTAGTTACTCCGCTACATTCATCTGTTCCAGCTTTAGTTACTAGTTACTTTAGTTACTCCGCTACATTCATCTGTTCCAGCTTTAGTTACTAGTTACTTTAGTTACTCCACTACATCCATATGTTACAGCTTTAGTTACTAGTTACTTTAGTTACTCCGCTACATTCATCTGTTACAGCTTTAGTTACTAGTTACTTTAGTTACTCCGCTACATTCATCTGTTCCAGCTTTAGTTACTAGTTACTTTAGTTACTCCGCTACATTCATCTGTTCCAGCTTTAGTTACTAGTTACTTTAGTTACTCCGCTACATTCATCTGTTCCAGCTTTAGTTACTAGTTACTTTAGTTACTCCGCTACATTCATCTGTTCCAGCTTTAGTTACTAGTTACTTTAGTTACTCCGCTACATTCATCTGTTCCAGCTTTAGTTACTAGTTACTTTAGTTACTCCGCTACATTCATCTGTTCCAGCTTTAGTTACTAGTTACTTTAGTTACTCCACTACATCCATCTGTTCCAGCTTTAGTTACTAGTTACTTTAGTTACTCCGCTACATTCATCTGTTCCAGCTTTAGTTACTAGTTACTTTAGTTACTCCGCTACATTCATCTGTTCCAGCTTTAGTTACTAGTTACTTTAGTTACTCCGCTACATTCATCTGTTCCAGCTTTAGTTACTAGTTACTTTAGTTACTCCGCTACATTCATCTGTTCCAGCTTTAGTTACTAGTTACTTTAGTTACTCCGCTACATTCATCTGTTCCAGCTTTAGTTACTAGTTACTTTAGTTACTCCACTACATCCATCTGTTCCAGCTTTAGTTACTAGTTACTTTAGTTACTCCGCTACATTCATCTGTTCCAGCTTTAGTTACTAGTTACTTTAGTTACTCCGCTACATTCATCTGTTCCAGCTTTAGTTACTAGTTACTTTAGTTACTCCGCTACATTCATCTGTTCCAGCTTTAGTTACTAGTTACTTTAGTTACTCCACTACATCCATATGTTACAGCTTTAGTTACTAGTTACTTTAGTTACTCCACTACAGCTTTAGTTACTAGTTACTTTAGTTACTCCACTACAACTTCAGTTACTAGTTACTTTACACGCTAAGATTACTGCACACAGAACACATGTGCAGGACTGTTACTGAAGTAAAGGATCTGAGTACTTCTTCCACTGCTGGATAAGGGAGAGTCTTAATCTGTCACTTCCTTTTCTTTAATCTTCGTCCACGTTATGAGTTTAAGCAGGAGGTGTTTGTTTGTTTGTTTGTTTGTTTGTTTGTTTGTCTGTGTGTGTGCTCTGGGTCCTGAGGAGAGTAAAGTTGTTGTGTCTCCTCCAGAGTTGATGTGTTGTGAGGAACTCCATGCTGTTCTCCACCTGGTGCTGCAGGCCGGAAACCTCCTCAACTCCGTGAGTGGAAAAACAACAACAACAATAAACGGGGGGGGGGGGGGGGGGGGTCTTGGTCTCATTCTCATCCTCTCAAAGTCTCGTTATCAACCCCTCAAAGTCTGGTTATCAACCCCTCAAAGTCTTGTTCTCAACCCCTCAAAGTCTCGTTATCAACCTCTCAAAGTCTCGTTATCAACCTCTCAAAGTCTCGTTATCAACCCCTCAAAGTCTCGTTATCAACCCCTCAAAGCCTCGTTATCAACCCCTCAAAGTCTCGTTCTCAACCCCTCAAAGTCTCGTTCTCAACCCCTCAAAGTCTCATTCTCAACCCCTCAAAGTCTCATTCTCAACCCCTCAAAGTCTCATTCTCATCCTCTCAAAGTCTCATTCTCATCCCCTCAAAGTCTCGTTATCAACCCCTCAAAGCCTCGTTATCAACCCCTCAAAGTCTCGTTATCAACCCCTCAAAGTCTCGTTATCAACCCCTCAAAGCCTCGTTATCAACCCCTCAAAGTCTCGTTCTCAACCCCTCAAAGTCTCGTTCTTGTCTCGTTCTCAACCCCTCAAAGTCTCATTCTCAACCCCTCAAAGTCTCGGTCTCAACCTCTCAAAGTCTCATTCTCATCCCCTCAAAGTCTCATTCTCGACCCCTCAAAGTCTCGTTCTCGACCCCTCAAAGTCTCGTTATCAACCTCTCAAAGTCTCATTCTCATCTCCTCAAAGTCTCGGTCTTGTCTTGGTCTCAACCCCTCAAAGTCTCGTTCTCAACCCCTCAAAGTCTCGTTCTCAACCCCTCAAAGTCTCATTCTCATCCTCTCAAAGTCTCATTCTCATCCCCTCAAAGTCTCGTTATCAACCCCTCAAAGTCTCGTTATCAACCTCTCAAAGTCTCATTCTCATCTCCTCAAAGTCTCGGTCTTGTCTTGGTCTTAACCCCTCAAAGTCTCGTTCTCAACCTCTCAAAGTCTCGTTCTCGACCCCTCAAAGTCTCGTTCTCAAGCCCTCAAAGTCTCGTTCTCAAGCCCTCAAAGTCTCGTTCTCAACCCCTCAAAGTCTCGGTTTCAACCCCTCAAAGTCTTGTTCTCAACCCCTCAAAGTCTCGTTCTTGTCTCGGTCTCAACCCCTCAAAGTCTCGTTCTTGTCTCGGTCTCAACCCCTCAAAGTCTCGTTCTTGTCTCGGTCTCAACCCCTCAAAGTCTCGTTCTTGTCTCGTTCTCAACCCCTCAAAGTCTCGTTCTTGTCTCGGTCTCAACCCCTCAAAGTCTCGTTCTTGTCTCGGTCTCAACCCCTCAAAGTCTCGTTCTTGTCTCGTTCTCAACCCCTCAAAGTCTCGTTCTTGTCTCGGTCTCAACCCCTCAAAGTCTCGTTCTTGTCTCGGTCTCAACCCCTCAAAGTCTCGTTCTTGTCTCGGTCTCAACCCCTCAAAGTCTCGTTCTTGTCTCGGTCTCAACCCCTCAAAGTCTCGTTCTTGTCTCGTTCTCAACCCCTCAAAGTCTCGTTCTTGTCTCGGTCTCAACCCCTCAAAGTCTCGTTCTTGTCTCGTTCTCAACCCCTCAAAGTCTCGTTCTTGTCTCGTTCTCGACCCCTCAAAGTCTCGTTCTTGTCTCGGTCTCGACCCCTCAAAGTCTCGTTCTTGTCTCGGTCTCGACCCCTCAAAGTCTCGTTCTTGTCTCGGTCTGAACCCCTCAAAGTCTCGTTCTTGTCTAGGTTTAAACCCCTCAAAGTCTCGTTCTTGTCTCGTTCTCAACCCCTCAAAGTCTCGTTCTTGTCTCGTTCTCAACCCCTCAAAGTCTCGTTCTTGTCTCGGTCTCAACCCCTCAAAGTCTCGTTCTTGTCTCGGTCTCAACCCCTCAAAGTCTCGTTCTTGTCTCGGTCTCAACCCCTCAAAGTCTCGTTCTTGTCTCGGTCTCAACCCCTCAAAGTCTCGTTCTTGTCTCGTTCTCAACCCCTCAAAGTCTCGTTCTTGTCTCGTTCTCAACCCCTCAAAGTCTCGTTCTTGTCTAGGTTTAAACCCCTCAAAGTCTCGTTCTTGTCTCGTTCTCAACCCCTCAAAGTCTCGTTCTTGTCTCGTTCTCAACCCCTCAAAGTCTCGTTCTTGTCTCGGTCTAAACCCCTCAAAGTCTCGTTCTTGTCTCGTTCTCAACCCCTCAAAGTCTCGTTCTTGTCTCGTTCTCAACCCCTCAAAGTCTCGTTCTTGTCTCGTTCTCAACCCCTCAAAGTCTCGTTCTTGTCTCGGTCTCAACCCCTCAAAGTCTCGTTCTTGTCTCGTTCTCAACCCCTCAAAGTCTCGTTCTTGTCTCGTTCTCAACCCCTCAAAGTCTCGTTCTTGTCTCGTTCTCAACCCCTCAAAGTCTCGTTGTTGTCTCGGTCTCAACCCCTCAAAGTCTCGTTCTTGTCTCGTTCTCAACCCCTCAAAGTCTCGTTCTTGTCTCGG
>CM042336.1:22481351-22483851 GCA_023566125.1 Zingel zingel | reverse complement strand
CTATGCCCCGCTACACCCTGCTATGCCCTGCTACACCCTGCTATGCCCCGCTACGCCCTGCTATGCCCTGCTACACCCTTCTATGCCCTACTACACCCTGCTATGCCCTGCTACGTCCTGCTATGCCCCGCTACACCCTTCTATGCCCCACTACACCCTGCTATGCCCTGCTACGCCTTCTATGCCCTGCTACGCCCTGCTATGCCCTACTACACCCTGCTATGCCCTACTATGCCCTGCTATGCCCTACTACACCCTGCTATGCCCTACTACACCCTGCTATGCCCTACTACACCCTACTATGTCCTACTACACCCTGCTATGCCCTACTATGCCCTGCTATGCCCTACTACACCCTACTATGTCCTACTACACCCTGCTATGCCCTGCTATGCCCTACTACGCCCTACTACACCCTAGTACGCCCCGCTATGCCCTACTACACCCTACTACGCCCTGTCTGAGCCGACATTAGCATTGATGTAAAAATGCAAATAAATCAGTGAATGCACGGGCAAGTTAAGTGAAATCCCCGCAGTTGTGTTGTTGAAATAAAGCCCAGTCCTTTGTCGCTGAGTAAAAATGTGGCCGGTTATGTGACGACACCAAGTTCTTCGTCACAAAACCCAATCTGTTCTGACCGTAAGGACCGAGGCAAATTCCACATAAGTGTAACTTGTTGTGGCAATAAACCCGTTTCTGATTGTGTTTCTGATTGTGTTTCTGATTGTGTTTCTGATTGTGTTTCTGATTGTGTTTCTGATTGTGTTTCTGTCGCAGGTCGGCGGAGCGGTCGGGCTGCGCTACAACAGCGAGATGAACATGTCGGCCGCCGCCTCACGACACGACGACGTAGCGCTGCTGGCGGAGCTCCTGAGCCCTAAGTGCCGCATGCGTCGCTCCCGAAACTCTCCATTTAGCTCAGAATTCATCGCTGCTGACCGCGAACTGAGCATGTTCCTGGGGATGGCTAAACCGGATGCAAAAGAGGCTAAAACAGCTTTTCTATCAGCCTCACCCAAACGTAGAACCCCAGGCCTCTCGGAAACGGTCCCAACTTGCAGCTTCCCCCAAAACAAGCAGCCTCAGGCGGGCCAGATGTCGCCGCCAACCTCCTCCTCGCCTCCCAAGACTCATTTGAGCGAAGAAAACGCAAACCGTACAACCGCCACTTACCTCAGCGACGATGCTACCCACAATCGAGTGGGTACCCACGCCTTCAATCCCACGAGTAAAGTTACAGTGAACGCTACCTCTGATTCGAACCAGCAGTCCGACCACAACAACAACGATGGCGAGGGTCGACTGGGAACGCTTTCGGGAAATCTGTCTGGTTCGAAAGGGAGAATGAACCAAGCCCATCAGGATTTGAGCGAACGGATCGAACACAACGCTTCTACGACTACAGGCGCCATGTCTGTGGTTTTAGAGAAACACACGTTGGTGCCTGAGCTGAAAGCGTTCGATGAAGTCGCCAACGTGACCGGGCGCAACGCCATTCACCGCCGTGGATCTCACCGGGACGACGTGGTGATCGCAGATTTAGAAGAAGAGCGAGCGGACACGAAGGTGCGGAAGAACACGGAAAAATCTGAGCGGAGAAGCTCTTCCAGCGAGGAAGACGAGGGAACGGAGGAAAATGTGGTTGTTTGGTGTGTGACGGGTGTGTGCGAGGCGGGCGGCGAGCACACACACGCTGACGACACACACGCACAAACTGAGCAGGATCAGCGTAGGAGCGACAATCAGGCAGGAAACAAGCAAGTGTCTTCTGCCCCGGCCAATCGCACACCTTCAGAACCTCAGCCGGCCAATGAGAAGCCAGTGTCTGTGCCCATCAGCAGCCAACCAGTGCCTGTGTCCCGCTGCGACGACCCTACACGTCCCGCCTTGTCCCCCATGTGGCGCCCGGCGGAGCCTTCTTCAACCAATGGCGCGCCGGCTCTCACAGCCAATCAACGGGAGGAAGCAGACGACAGAAGCAAAAACGAGACTGCTCCCTGTCTCACGACCAATCAGAACACAGAAGCAGTTTCTTGCACCAATGAAAAGGAAGAATCATCGTCCAAAACATCCAATCATACCTCTAAGACTCGAAACGCTGGGATTAAACTCGCCGCCGACGCTAACAAATGTAAGTCTGTCCGAAGCCTCACCAACTCCGAGTACCAGGACATGAGGCGGGTCGTGCCCATCTCCAGACCCAGCCGAGGGGCTCCGTTTCTGGGCAGACGTCCCGAGAAACCTCCCGGCCTCCAGCGGGGGCTCCTCCAGCGCGCTGCAGCAGCTGCCGTCTCCAACCCAAGGTTGTTAATAATAGTTTTAGATTTTCATTTACACTGAACAAAATTATAAACGCAACACTTTTTGTTTTTGCATTTTACATGAGCTGAACTCAAAGATCTAAGACTTTTACTATATACACAAATTTCTCTCAAATATTGTTCACAAATCTGTCTTAATCTGTGTTAGTGAGCACTTCTCCTTCGCCGAAAAACAT
>CM042336.1:22473851-22476351 GCA_023566125.1 Zingel zingel | reverse complement strand
GAACAGGAGTCCTCTCCTTCTTCGCCCAGAAAGAGAAAAAGGAGACTGAAAAGAGCAAGAGACCGGCTTTTTGAAGCGTGAAGGCTACCGTAGCTGTAATACGGACTTTGAACTGCGTGGCGCGAGAGAGTTGATTGCGATATATGATCTCAACGCTAGATGGGGAGAAATTCCCACACATTGGACCTTTTAAAGTTCACTTAGATGACTATTTATGACTCATTTCCTTTTCCTAACAGCGTGGTACCAATTAACCCTCATGTTGTCTTCCCATCGACCGTGCAACTTTTTTTTTGGGGGGTCAAAATTTCAAAATAAAACTTTTTTTCTTGTGACGTTTGTCACTTTTTTAAAAAAAAAAAATTGTAATTTTTTTTCAATGTTTTTTTTGTCAATTTTTACGACTTTTTGGTCATTTTTTTCCAATTTTTTTGTCACAAATTTTCGATGTTATTGTCGATGTTTTTGTCGATTTTTCTGCACTTTTTTTTTGACGTTTTTGTTGTTTTTTTCCAACATTTTTTGTCACTTTCTTCCAACGTTCTTTGATAAAAAATTGAATAAAAACACCCAAATTCAATGAAAGTAGTGAACCGATCATTTGTTTTACTTGTGAAGAGTAATGGTTGTATGGAACGTATGTTTTTGGACAATTTGGTTGAAAGAAACCAAAATTTCTAGATTTCTAGATACAGAAACTTTTTGAAAATGGGTCAGATTTGACCCGAGGTCAACAGGAGGGCTAAAAGGTCACCAAGCCTCCTCATCCTTTAGGAGTCACTACGTAACGCATTAACACCCATGAATGGGGAATTAAATGTCCTTTTTCGTGACGATTACTTAGCTTTTTCAAAGAAATAAAACACAAAAAGTAAGCCTCAACATTTATACGTTCTCCAGGTGAGATATAGGAAAGGAGAGAAATGTCTGCATTCATAAACATGTACGGAGATTTTTTATTAAAAAGCTGTGGGTTTCTGCGGTGTGTTTGTGGTGAAATGCGTTTCCCCGTCTCCTCCCGATTAGTGCTGCGTTCCAGGTAACCCGTAACTCGTGTTTTTCACGACTTTCTGCCCGTGAAAGTGCCCTGGAACGGCAGTCAAACCCGTAACTTACCACCCGTGAACTTGTACCAGATCGTTGTACTCCCAGTTACAGTTTTTGACATCACACACACATAAACAACAATGGCGACCCCTGTTGATGCTGTACAGACGCCGAAAAATAGAATAAATAGGCAACGTAAAGTAATTCCGCACATTGTAATCAAAGAGAAAGAAACAAATTTAGCAGTCTAGCTCCATAGACTCCCATTTATTTAGCTGTCTAGCTCCATAGACTCCCATTCATTTAGCCGTCTAGCTCCATAGACTCCCATTCATTTAGCCGTCTAGCTCCATAGACTCCCATTCATTTAGCCATCTAGCTCCATAGACTCCCATTCATTTAGCCGTCTAGCTCCATAGACTCCCATTCATTTAGCCTTCTAGCTCCATAGACTCCCATTCATTTAGCCGTCTAGCTCCATAGACTCCCATTCATTTAGCAGTCTATCTCCATAGACTCCCATTCATTTAGCCGTCTAGCTCCATAGACTCCCATTCATTTAGCCGTCTAGCTCCATAGACTCCCATTCATTTAGCCGTCTAGCTCCATAGACTCCCATTCATTTAGCCGTCTAGCTCCATAGACTCCCATTCATTTAGCCGTCTAGCTCCATAGACTCCCATTCATTTAGCCGTCTAGCTCCATAGACTCCCATTCATTTAGCCGTCTAGCTCCATAGACTCCCATTCATTTAGCCGTCTAGCTCCATAGACTCCCATTCATTTAGCCGTCTAGCTCCATAGACTCCCATTCATTTAGCCGTCTAGCTCCATAGACTCCCATTCATTTAGCCGTCTAGCTCCATAGACTCCCATTCATTTAGCCGTCTAGCTCCATAGACTCCCATTCATTTAGCCGTCTAGCTCCATAGACTCCCATTCATTTAGCCGTCTAGCTCCATAGACTCCCATTCATTTAGCCCTCTAGCTCCATAGACTCCCATTCATTTAGCCGTCTAGCTCCATAGACTCCCATTCATTTAGCCGTCTAGCTCCATAGACTCCCATTCATTTAGCCGTCTAGCTCCATAGACTCCCATTCATTTAGCCGTCTAGCTCCATAGACTCCCATTCATTTAGCCGTCTAGCTCCATAGACTCCCATTCATTTAGCCGTCTAGCTCCATAGACTCCCATTCATTTAGCCGTCTAGCTCCATAGACTCCCATTCATTTAGCCGTCTAGCTCCATAGACTCCCATTCATTTAGCCGTCTAGCTCCATAGACTCCCATTCATTTAGCCCTCTAGCTCCATAGACTCCCATTCATTTAGCCGTCTAGCTCCATAGACTCCCATTCATTTAGCCGTCTAGCTCCATAGACTCCCATTCATTTAGCCGTCTAGCTCCATAGACTCCCATTCATTTAGCCGTCTAGCTCCATAGACTCCCATTC
>CM042336.1:22463851-22466351 GCA_023566125.1 Zingel zingel | reverse complement strand
CCCTCCAACCCAGTAGGTCAGGTCGGCCCAAATGAATGGGCCGACCCATTCATTTGGATGGCACGGGACACACCGAACAGACTCGAGTCACCGACCTCGCCAGACGGTCCGACGGCCGATTATCGGGCTGGTGTGTCAGCGCCTTTAACCCTCCTGTTGACCTCGGAATAAGTTTCTATATCAGAAATTTGGATTTCTTTCAAACATATTGTCAAAGAAAAGCACCATGGATGGTTCCATACAACGCTCTTCACAAGTAGAGGTGTTGAAATTAATCAAATAATCGATGCACGAATCGTGGACAATGGACAATTAAATCCATAATCGATTATTTCTGTCTACAATTTTAACGTAGGCCTGACGACCTTTCTGTTGACATATTCTGGTATGTTTGTTACATTCAGGACGGGCCGTGTGCTCGGTGCTGTAGTTGTATCCAATGTATTTAGTATCAGAGCACTGCAGAATGTTTAGTTTTTGAAGTTTGAAAAGCCATGAATTAAATATCCTATATGGCTTTAATAGAAAAATGTATTTGACGCATCGAGATATCGAATTGCTGACATGATAATCGAATCGGGAGAGAAAAATGTTGGTTAAAAAACTTCAAAAAGGCGGGAAAAAACCTCGATACTCGAGCAACAATGACCACAGTTTCTTTTCTGAGACGAAGAGAACGTTAAAGAGCTCAAAGACTGACTGACTGATGTTTGGACTGTGTGTAAGCAGCCAGCAGGTGGCGACGTTTCCCACTTTATCCACACACACACACACACACACATAACTGCGTCTCACTATCTTTGTGGGGACCCGTCATTGACATAATGCATTCCCTAGCCCCTTACCCTAACCTTAACCATCACAACTAAATGCCTAACCTTAACCCTTACCCTCACCCTAACCATAACCTAATTCTAACCCTAATCCTAAAACCAAGTCTTAACCCTCAAACAGACCTTTAACCTTGTGGGCTCCAGCATTTTGGCCCCACAAAGCTGTCGGGACCCCACAAGTATACTGGACTCCCGTTTTTTGGGACCCAAGAATATAGTTAAACAAGAACACACACACACACACACACACGCACACACACACACACACAGACGCACAGAGACACACAGACACACACAGACACACGAAGACACACACAGAGACAGACAGACACACACACACACACACACACACACACACACACACACACACACACACACACACACACACACACACACACACACACAGACAGAAGGTGTGTGTGCAGGAATTTGCAGCAGCAAACATTCCTCAGATTCCTCCATTGGGATCATGGGATATGAAGTCTCCTCCCGTGGGAACTGTTAGCTTAACACACACACACACACACACACACACACACACACACACACACACACACACACACATATATACACAAATCAGGCTGGTACGACACCCTAAGCATGATGGGAAGCTTAATGGTTAGGGTCATAATTTTGTCTGTGCTTATGTAGTTCCCTCACTGACCTCTAGAGGCAGCGCAGTTATTAAACTCAAAGCTGAGTTTTTGAAGTGTGTGTGTGTGTGTGTGTGTGTGTGTGTGTGTGTGTGTGTGTGTGTGTGTGTGTGTGTGTGTGTGTGTGTGTGTGTGTGTGTGTGTGTGTGTGTGTGTGTGTGTGTGTGTGTGTGTGTGTGTTTGGCAGAAAGATTGGAAAAACTAGGGCACTAATCTGGTGAGACATGCTCTGTAATCTAAGAACATTTTTTTTCTAGATTATACACACACACACACACACACACACACACACACACACACACACACACACAGAGCATCAGATGACCGGTGTGAACAGAAGCTGCAGAGGTATGTCTGGTATGCGGCTCTCTCCTCATTCAGCGTTCCTGAATGAACGCTGCGTTTCAGGCGTCCCGTCCTGTAAGAGCAGCTCATGTTAACGTGTTTTAGCGGACAGCGGCACGGAGGTGATTCTTACCAAATTGCGGTCGCCGTCTAGAGTTGCCGGACCTTTGACAAACCATTACAAAAAGATACCGTGAAAACATTTTATTTTCCTGAGCGTTATCCGCAAATTTCCGTGTCATTCCTGACCTTCATTCATGAAAAAAACGCCTCGTTCATGAGCCTGAAATCAGTGGAGAAACTGCTTATGGACCCCGACACTAGGGGTGCACCGAATCCAGATTTTTTAGGGTTCGGCCGAATACCGAATCCACTGGTTAAGATTCTTCCGAATACCGAATCCTCCCGTCCTCAGTCCATGGTCTGGTTAACACCAGTTCTTAGCTGTGACTGTCCTTCCTTTGCCGTACCTGAAGTTAATGCATTCTGGCTGCTGTCTGTAGATTCCTTCATCACAACTCGTCTTCTTCCAGATGTTTGATACCAGATGTTGTAACAGCGGTGATGTTGTGTATTGTTTAGGGTCCTCGCCACCACCAGACTAATCAGCATTGCAGATTGAACATGTAGCTGGACTTGAACGGCCTTCTTTTGACTGAAAGTGCTGCC
>CM042336.1:22456351-22458851 GCA_023566125.1 Zingel zingel | reverse complement strand
TATATATATTCTGACGTTTTTTAAGCTTTTTTTGTCGTTTTTGTAACTTTTTTCCGACATTTTTGACGCTTTTTTCCAAGTTCTTTTTCCTTCCCTTTTCCCGATGTTTTTGTCACTTTTCTTCTGCGCTTTTTTTTCCAAGTTTTTTGTTTGTTTTCGGCACTTTAAAAAAAATAAAAATAATATTCTGACGTTTTTTTTTAAGCTTTTTCCGTCGTTTTTGTCACTTTTTTTCAACGTTCGTTCATCAATATTTTTTTCAAACGCTATAAAATTGACTAAAACACCCAAATTCAATGAAAGTAGTGAACTGATCATTTATTTTACTGGTGAAGAGCGTCCACGCTATTATTTTGGACAATTTGGTTGAAAGAAACTCCAAATTTCTGATCTAGAAACTTTTACAAAACGAGTCAAAACGAGTCAAATTTGACCCGATGACAACGGGAGCGTTAAATAAAAAAGACACTTTAAAGACACTGAAACAGGAAGCAGCTCAGACCAGTCTCCTTCTCCGTCTGCATCATCACTATGGCAACTGTACAACGCTGCGTCCCCATTGGTGGGTGTTCCACTGACCTGTGTGTGTGTGTGTGTGTGTGTGTGTGTGTGTGTGTGTGTGTGTGTGTGTGTGTGTGTGTGTGTGTGTGTGTGTGTGTGTGTGTGTGTGTGTGTGTGTGTGTGTGTGTGTGTGTGTGTGTGTGTGTGTGTTGTTTAACTTCATTTGTGGGGTCCAAAAACCGGGAGTCCAGTATACTTGTGGGGTCCGACCAGCTTTGTGGGCCCAAAATGCTGGACCCCACAAGGTTAAAGGTCTGTTTGAGGGTTAAGACTTGGTTTTAGGATTAGGGTTAGAATTAGGTTATGGTTAGGGTGAGGGTAAGGGTTAAGGTTAGGCATCTAGTTGTGATGGTTAAGGTTAGGGTAAGGGGCTAGGGAATGCATTATGTCAATGACGGGTGTGTGTGTGTGTGTGTGTGTGTGTGTGTGTGTGTGTGTGTGTGTGTGTGTGTGGGACAGTAGGCCACCTGTTCCTCATTGTGTCCGTCCTAACAGTGTTTTACAGCGTTGTAAGGCGACACTTGAAGAATGCCAGTAAAACCGTCAGACTTCACTCGTTCTCGCGCTCCCCTCACCCCCGCCGCTCCGTTTTTCTTTCTCTTAAGTACCCGTCTTCATCCTCCCCTTCATGACTGAACATTACGGGCTTCAACAGGCAGTTAAAGTGCTGTCTCATGTTCCTTACTACGGCTTCATTCGTCTTTTTCACCAGACGACCGACAGACAGAAGAAAACAAAAACAATCTGTGAATACAGGACAATTCACAAAAGTTAAGACAAAGAACTAAACTTAAACGTGTAAAGTGTCTTATCAGCAGCGTTGGGCAAGTTACTTCAAAAAATGTAATACCTTATAGACTAGTTACTGTCATTTGAGAGTAATTAGTTATATTACAACATTACTGTCTCTGAATTGTAATGCGTGACAGTTAACTTTTGAGTTGCTTTCACCAAAATAACAAGTTTGACTTGGCAGCTAGCTCGTGAATTCCACCACAGGATCAATAAAGTCTCCTCTTTATCCACTTTAATACATCATAGATTATTCATAATATTTTTGTATAATTAATATGAATATGCAAAGTAACTAAAGCTATACAAATGAGAAGTAAAACTTACAATAGGCAAGTAGGAGAAAATGAAAATACTCAATTAAAAGTACCTTAGTTGTATTGAAGTACGGCATAGTTACTTTCCACGACTGATGGACGCTCGTCCGTTAGTCTTATCGGTTAGGTAGGCTTAAGGCTCTGACACACCAACCCGACGGCCGACCTTCGGCAGAAAAGGCCGTCGGACCGATCAGTCGGCTCCCCGAGTTGGTCAAAAAGTGCCTCAGAACACACCGAAGAGACGCCGACTTGAGCGTACGTTCTGCGCGTGCGCGAGACGTAATACGTCTCCATAACAGCAGGCGGCGCTAATCTGTATTGTTGCCCAAAAAATTAAAACCGGCAGCTGATTGGACGAACACGTCACGTGGGTCTGGCTGCTCCCGAATTTCAAAGCTGACCATAATGGCGACTTCGTTCGGAATACGATCTCATATTGTACTAAAATAGTTCACCGAAACGTGTTTCTGAAAACATTTTAAGCGAGGAATGGGCCGTGCAGTCGCTGAATCTGTCTTCATTTCAGATCAACAAAGGTCAGTTTGACAGATTTCCGGCGTTCGTCACTCAATCCCGCTCGTCATTTCCGGGTTAGCGCTCCACCAATCAGATTGGTCATTGAGTCCGACTGCCCGCCTTCCGATTATACATGTCAAATCGGCCCAAAATGAAGGCCGACGGCTCCTGGGACGGACGACGGCACGGGACACACCGGACAGACTCGAGTCACCGACCTCGCCAGACTGTCCGACGGCCGATAATCGGGTTGGTGTGTCAGCGCCTTTACACACCTCTCAGTAACCACACGCTCGTGCCCGGTGTAGGCG
>CM042336.1:22443851-22451351 GCA_023566125.1 Zingel zingel | reverse complement strand
GGGGGATCCCGAGGCGTTCCCAGGCCAGGTTAGAGATATAATCCCTCCACCTAGTCCTGGGTCTTCCCCGAGGCCTCCTCCCAGCTGGACGTGCCTGGAACACCTCCCTAGGGAGGCGCCCAGGGGGCATCCTTACCAGATGCCCGAACCACCTCAACTGGCTCCTTTCAATGCAAAGGAGCAGCGGCTCTACTCTGAGCTCCTCACGGATGACTGAGCTTCTCACCCTATCTCTAAGGGAGACGCCAGCCACCCTCCTGAGGAAACCCATTTCGGCCGCTTGTACCCTGGATCTTGTTCTTTCGGTCATGACCCAGCCTTCATGACCATAGGTGAGGGTAGGAAGGAAAACTGACCGGTAGATTGAGAGCTTTGCCTTCTGGCTCAGCTCTCTTTTCGTCACAACGGTGCGATAAATTGAATGCAATACCGCACCCGCTGCGCCGATTCTCCGGCCAATCTCCCGCTCCATTGTCCCCTCACTCGCGAACAAGACCCCAAGGTACTTGAACTCCTTCACTTGGGGTAAGGACTCATTCCCTACCTGGAGAAGGCACTCCATCGGTTTCCTGCTGAGAACCATGGCCTCCGATTTAGAGGTGCTGATCCTCATCCCAGCCGCTTCACACTCGGCTGCGAACCGATCCAGTGAGTGCTGAAGGTCACAGGCCGATGATGCCATCAGGACCACATCATCTGCAAAAAGCAGCGATGAGATCCCCAGCCCACCGAACTGCAACCCCCCTCCACCCCGACTACGCCTCGATATCCTGTCCATAAATACTACGAACAGAATTGGTGACAAAGCGCAGCCCTGGCGGAGGCCAACTTTCACTTGAAACGAGTCCGACTTACTGCCGAGAACCCGGACACAGCTCTCGCTTTGGTCGTACAGAGATTAGATGGCCCTGAGAAGGGACCCCCTCACCCCATACTCCCCCAGCACCTCCCACAGTATCTCCCGGGGTACCCGGTCATACGCCTTCTCCAGATCTACAAAGCACATGTAGACCGGTTGGGCATACTCCCAGGCTCCCTCCAGGATCCTTGCGAGAGTAAAGAGCTGGTCCGTTGTTCCACGACCAGGACGGAATCCGCATTGTTCCTCTTCAACCTGAGGTTCGACTATCGACCGAACCCTCCTTTCCAGCACCTTGGAGTAGACTTTACCGGGGAGGCTGAGAAGTGTGATACCCCTGTAATTGGCACACACCCTCTGGTCCCCCTTTTTGAAAAGGGGAACCACCACCCCGGTCTGCCACTCCTTAGGCACCGTCCCAGACTTCCACGCAATGTTGAAGAGGCGTGTCAACCAAGACAACCCCTCCACACCCAGAGCTTTAAGCATTTCCGGACGGATCTCATCAATCCCTGGAGCTTTGCCACTGTGGAGTTGTTTAACCACCTCAGCAACTTCCACCAGGGAAATTGACGACAATCCCCCATCATCCTCCAGCTCTGCCTCTACCATAGAGGGCGTATTAGTCGGATTTAGGAGTTCCTCAAAGTGCTCCTTCCACCGCCCTATTACCTCCTCAGTTGAGGTCAACAGCGTCCCATCCTTACTGTACACAGCTTGGATGGTTCCCCGCTTCCCCCTCCTGAGGTGGCGAACGGTTTTCCAGAAGCACCTTGGTGCCGACCGAAAGTCCTTCTCCATGTCTTCTCCGAACTTCTCCCACACCCGCTGCTTTGCCTCTTTCACGGCAGAGGCTGCAGCCCTTCGGGCCCTTCGGTACCTTGCAACTGCCTCCGGAGTCCTCCGGGATAACATATCCCGGAAAGACTCCTTCTTCAGTCGGACGGCTTCCCTGACCACCGGTGTCCACCACGGTGTTCGTGGGTTACCGCCCCTTGAGGCACCTAAGACCACAGCTCTTCGCCGCAGCTTCAGCAATGGAAACTTTGAACATTGTCCACTCGGGTTCAATGCCCCCAGCCTCCACAGGGATGCACGAAAAGCTCCGCCGGAGGTGTGAGTTGAAAGTCTGTCGGACAGGGGCCTCCTCCAGACGTTCCCAATTTACCCGCACTACCCGTTTGGGCTTACCAGGTCTGTCCAGAGTCTTCCCCCACCCTCTGACCCAACTCACCACCAGATGGTGATCGGTTGACAGCTCCGCCCCTCTCTTCACCCGAGTGTCCAAAACATACGGCCTCAGATCAGATGAAACGATTATAAAATCGATCATTGACCTTTGGCCTAGGGTGCTCTGGTACCAGGTACACTTATGAGCATCCCTATGTTCGAACATGGTGTTCGTTATAGACAATCCATGACTAGCACAGAAGTCCAACAACAAACAACCACTCTGGTTTAGATCAGGGAGGCCGTTCCTCCCAATCACGCCTCTCCATGTGTCTCCATCATTGCCCACGTGCGCGTTGAAGTCCCCCAGCAGAACGATGGAGTCTCCCACTGGAGCCCCATACAGGACTCCATTCAAGGTCTCCAAGAAGGCCGAATACTCCGAACTCTTGTTTGGTGCATATGCACAAACAAGAGTCAGAGTTTTCCCCCCCACCAGCCGCAGGTGTAGGGAGGCGACCCTCTCGTCCACCGGGGTAAACTCCAACATAGCGGCGCTCAACCGGGGGCTTGTGAGTATCCCCACACCCGCCCAGCGCCTCACACCCTGGGCAACTCCGGAGAAGAAAAGAGTCCAACCCCTATCCAGGAGTACGGTTCCAGAACCGAGACTGTGCGTAGAGGTAAGCCCCACCAGATCTAACCGGTAGCGCTCCACCTCCCGCACCAGTTCCGGTTCCTTCCCCCACAGAGAGGTGACATTCCACGTCCCCAGAGCCAGCGTCTGCTGCCCGGGTCTGGTCCGTCGAGGCCCCTGACCTTCACTGCCACCCATGTGGCAATGCACCCGACCCCAGCGGTTCCTCCCACAGGTGGTGGGCCCATGGGCTGGAGAGACGGATGCCACGTAGCTTTTTCGGGCATATCTTATGTATTTTTGAATTTGGGTACATTTTATGAACCAAAAAAAAAAAAGTCTGATCTCCTCAGATTGATTCTGATTGGCTGTCAGTGTCTCTGCCGTGCCATGCTATAAACTCAGATGGGTTCTGATTGGCTGTCAGTGGCCCAATCCCAAAGTGAGCCCTGAGGACTAAGGACTAAAGACTTCATTGATCTCAGGTGCTGAGTGAGTGAGTGTGTGAGGCCACATGGGCTCAGATGGGTAGAAATGGGATTGGGACAGCGCTTCACGAGATCACATGTTACCATGGTGACGTTTAATAACAAAGATGTTGCCGACACTTGCCGGTTTGGGAATTTTGATTTTAAGGTTGTTGCTTTCCACACGGCCGAGGCCCAGGAGACGGCTGCCTGATTCCACGTGTCAAACTCTTGTTTTACAAGCTGGACAGCAGGTGGTCGTGGTCGCGGTCGTGGTCGCGGTCGTGCTGTTACCTTTTGTAATTTCCGGATTTCCCTTTGGTCTCCGCGGTAAACGTCACAACGCTTTGAACTGTGGGTAATTCCCTTTGGTGAAGTCTGCAGTGTGGACGGCTCTTAAAGGCTCACCTTGGCGATGAAAATAATCGTTAGTAGCGCCCTAAAGCGGGTAATTGAAATGATGAGGAGAGCTTAGAGGAGCAGAGGAAGGAGAACAGGATTACGGGTTTTGTGTTCAGGCCTTCAGGTTAAGAAAGAAAGGAAGGATGGATGGATGGATGGATGGATGGATAGATAGCGGAGAAAACAAAAGAGGAGGAGGAGGCTGAACAGGTGAGAGAAGTGCAGGGAGGGGTTGTGTGTTTGTTTGTGTCTCCGGGCTCTGGGTGAACGTTTGACCTCCCAAATTACCTCCTAAAACTGTGTGTGTGTGTGTGTGTGTGTGTGTGTGTGTGTGTGTGTGTGTGTGTGTGTGTGTGTGTGTGTGTGTGTGTGTGTGCATGAGCTTGTGAGAGTTTCTGTGTGTGTGTGTGTGTGTGTGTGTGCATGAGCTTGTGAGAGTTTCTGTGTGTGTGTGTGTGCATGAGCTTGTGAGAGTTTCTGTGTGTGTGTGTGAGCCTGTGAGAGTGTGTGTGTGCGTGAGCCTGTGAGAGTGTGTGTGTGCGTGAGCTTGTGAGAGTTTGTGTGTGTGTGTGCGTGTGAGCCTGTGAGAGTGAGTGTGTGTGTGTGCGTGTGAGCCTGTGAGAGTGTGTGTGTGCGTGAGCCTGTGAGAGTGTGTGTGTGAGTGTGTGTGTGTGTGTGTGTGTGCGCGCGCCTGTGAGAGTTTCAGTGTGATGACCTTTCAGGTTAATCAGCTGTGAGAAAGCTGCGACCTGCAGCAACCTCCTGCCGGGCGCGTTTCAATAATGCTTCTAGTCCGTCTGCCCCTTTAAATACGTAGTATAACGTATTAGCATTAAACTTTAGTAATCTATATCTGCCAAGTAACTAGTAACGTGACTTATCAAATAAATGTAGCTGAGTAAAAATGCAATATTTGCACTTGGAGTAGACGGAGAAAGTAGAATAAAATGGACCCAAGTAAAACTTGACTCAAATACCTCAAAATGTAACTTAAAGGCCCCATATTAGGCCATTTGCAGGTTCCTATTTGTATTTCGGTTCCTACTAGAACACGTTTACAGGCTTTAATGTTCACAAAACTAATAGGGCCCTATTTCAACGATCTAAGCGCACGGCGTGAAGCGCCTGACGCTGGAGCGTTTAGGGCGTGTACGAATCCACTTTTGCTAGTTTAAAGGCGGAAAAAAGGGTCCGTGTGCCGGGCGCATGGTTCTAAAGGGTTGGACTTAGTGTCTTCATTAATCAGAGGTGTGTTTTGGGCGTAACATGCAATCAACCAATCAGAGATCATCTCCCATTCCCTTTAAAAGACAGGCGCGTTTGGACCTTGGAGCATTGCTGTTATGATGGAGGATTAGCACCGTAATATTTTTATTAGTAATCTTCTGCGTGTGTGTGTGTGCTGCTGTGCACGAGCCCAGGAACTTTTTACTAATTTGCTGTTAAAATAACAATGAAATGCTGCGTTATTGACTTTAGACCAGGTTTCTGTTGGTCAATGGTGCGATCACTTCCCGCTGCCTCAAGATAGCAATACGCCCAGAATGCACCTGAACACACCTCCCTGTAAGACCAGCACACCCAGAATGCACCTGAACACACCTCCCTGTAAGACCAGCATGCCCAGAATGCACCTGAACACACCTCCCTGTAAGACCAGCACGCCCAGAATGCACCTGAACACATCTCCCTGTAAGACCAGCACGCCCAGAATGCACCTGAACACATCTCCCTGTAAGACCAGCACGCCCAGAATGCACCTGAACACACCTCCCTGTAAGACCAGCATGCCCAGAATGCACCTGAACACATCTCCCTGTAAGACCAGCACGCCCAGAATGCACCTGAACACACCTCCCTGTAAGACCAGCATGCCCAGAATGCACCTGAACACACCTCCCTGTAAGACCAGCACGCCCAGAATGCACCTGAACACACCTCCCTGTAAGACCAGCATGCCCAGAATGCACCTGAACACATCTCCCTGTAAGACCAGCACGCCCAGAATGCACCTGAACACACCTCCCTGTAAGACCAGCATGCCCAGAATGCACCTGAACACACCTCCCTGTAAGACCAGCACGCCCAGAATGCACCTGAACACACCTCCCTGTAAGACCAGCATGCCCAGAATGCACCTGAACACACCTCCCTGTAAGACCCCGTCACCCTCTGTTTGAAACGCTCCGTTTAAGCGCCACCCGCGTTTAAGTTTCTTCAAGCCACCCACCCAAAAAAGCCCAGTCTGCTCTGATTGGTCAGCGTTTGCGGGAGTCTGCATCGTCATTGCACCCGGGGAATGACTGTAACGGCACTGTAGAGGCACTTTCTACTCATATATAGTATAGTTGTGACATCACAACTGCACTTCCTACCCATATATAGTATAGTTGTGACATCACAACTGCACTTCCTACCCATATATAGTACAGTTGTGACATCACAACTGCACTTCCTACCCATATATAGTACAGTTGTGACATCACAACTGCACTTTCTACCCATATATAGTACAGTTGTGACATCACAACTGCACTTTCTACCCATATATAGTACAGTTGTGACATCACAACTGCACTTTCTACCCATATATAGTAGTGTTGTGACATCACAACTGCACTTTCTACCCATATATAGTACAGTTGTGACATCACAACTGCACTTTCTACCCATATATAGTACAGTTGTGACATCACAACTGCACTTTCTACCCATATATAGTAGTGTTGTGACATCACAACTGCACTTTCTACCCATATATAGTACAGTTGTGACATCACAACTGCACTTTCTACCCATATATAGTAGTGTTGTGACATCACAACTGCACTTTCTACACATATATAGTACAGTTGTGACATCACAACTGCACTTTCTACCCATATATAGTACAGTTGTGACATCACAACTGCACTTTCTACCCATATATAGTACAGTTGTGACATCACAACGGCACTTCCTACCTATATATAGTATAGTTGTGACATCACAACCGTACAGAAGTCCTGACAGTTGGTTTAAAGGCACGGTTTCTGAATATGGGCTGTGTGCATTTCTCTGTGGATTGAGCATTTGACATTTTCACAGTATTTACACAGCAGCTGGTCCTGCTTTATAATCAAGAAACTAGCCTGAACATGTGTTCAGCTGTTTCTAGGCAACTTCGGTGACGTTTGTCCATTCTAGAACTCCAGACGGTCGAAACTGCTTTTTGTTCATGCCAAAAAAGCAAATTGAATTACATTTTCCGCAGATACAGTATCTAATCAAAAATCTGCTGCTCTCTCTCACACACAGCCCGCGGCTCCACCCCTGTCTCTCTTTCACACGAGGCAGTGAGAGGCATGTCCCTGCGTGTTCCTGTGGAGGGAGGGAGAGAGAGGGAGGGAGACTGACTCTCTTCAGTTGGTTAAATCAGAAGCAGCACGAGCGCAGCACGGACTGATTCCGCTTCCAACGGCTCGATTTAAAACACTTCTCAACGGATGGATTATTGACGTCACGCCGTCTGATTCTCGGATACTCTTCTTTTAAGGAAGATTTCGGGATTTAATCTCTTTTTAGTTGTAATATTTGTTAGTATCCCTGCCGCGCTCTACGGGAGCGGTGTACCTGCCGGGGGCAGCCATGGGTTTCTACGGCACCTTGAAGCTCATCTTCTACAAAGTGAGTATCGACCCTAACGTTCATCGGCCGGCTAGCTAGCTAGCTAGCTAACGTCCGCTAACGTCAACGGCTGCGAGTTCCTCTCGGTTGTTGTCGTTTCATTGAAAGCTGTCGTGCCGGAATGCTGGGTTGTCATGCCCGCACGGTTACCACACCGGGATGACGAGGCGTTTCTCTCTGACAGCAGAATGCCTGGTAGCGCGCGCGTGCGTGTGTATGCGCGCGCGTGTGTGTGTTCGGTGTGTGTGTACGCGTGTGTGTGTATGCGCGCGCAATTGTGTGTGTGTGTGTGTGTGTGT
>CM042336.1:22406351-22438851 GCA_023566125.1 Zingel zingel | reverse complement strand
TGTCAAGGCGATCGGTACCTTTTCGACAGTAGTGATTGACGGATTATCGTCCCCGGCAGACTATCATCAAGCTGCTTTTTTGGCCGTTTGCAGATTATCTGTATCTGCGTTTTTATTTGCCTGATAAACGAGAAAGTTAATGAATTAAAAAGTGTTCTACTTTGGCTCGGCTACAGCTCTGTGCCTGTCCCTCTGCTTCGGTCACGCTCACCGCGGAGTCTGACTTAATGTCCCGTCCTCTTGACATTGAACGGCCGTCGTTGGCGTTCTCACACGAGGCCGAAATGTGAGCGTTGTGTTTAGTTTCCTCTACCGTTGGCACAGACTTACTGTCTTCTCTCTCTCCTTTCTTACTGTCTTCTCTCTCTCCTTTCTTACTGTCTTCTCTCTCTCCTTTCTTACTGTCTTCTCTCTCTCCTTTCTTACTGTCTTCTCTCTCCTTTCTTACTGTCTTCTCTCTCCTTTCTTACTGTCTTCTCTCTCCTTTCTTACTGTCTTCTCTCGCTCTCTCCTTTCTTACTGTCTTCTCTCGCTCTCTCCTTTCTTACTGTCTTCTCTCTCCTTTCTTACTGTCTTCTCTCTCCTTTCTTACTGTCTTCTCTCTCTCCTTTCTTACTGTCTTCTCTCTCTCCTTTCTTACTGTCTTCTCTCTCTCCTTTCTTACTGTCTTCTCTCTCCTTTCTTACTGTCTTCTCTCTCTCCTTTCTTACTGTCTTCTCTCTCCTTTCTTACTGTCTTCTCTCTCTCTCTCCTTTCTTACTGTCTTCTCTCTCCTTTCTTACTGTCTTCTCTCTCCTTTCTTACTGTCTTCTCTCTCTCTCTCCTTTCTTACTGTCTTCTCTCTCTCTCACCTTTCTTACTGTCTTCTCTCTCCTTTCTTACTGTCTTCTCTCTCTCCTTTCTTACTGTCTTCTCTCTCTCTCTCTCTCTCCTTTCTTACTGTCTTCTCTCTCTCCTTTCTTACTGTCTTCTCTCTCTCCTTTCTTACTGTCTTCTCTCTCCTTTCTTACTGTCTTCTCTCTCTCTCTCCTTTCTTACTGTCTTCTCTCTCTCTCTCCTTTCTTACTGTCTTCTCTCTCCTTTCTTACTGTCTTCTCTCTCCTTTCTTACTGTCTTCTCTCTCTCCTTTCTTACTGTCTTCTCTCTCCTTTCTTACTGTCTTCTCTCTCTCCTTTCTTACTGTCTTCTCTCTCCTTTCTTACTGTCTTCTCTCTCTCCTTTCTTACTGTCTTCTCTCTCCTTTCTTACTGTCTTCTCTCTCCTTTCTTACTGTCTTCTCTCTCTCCTTTCTTACTGTCTTCTCTCTCTCTCCTTTCTTACTGTCTTCTCTCTCTCTCCTTTCTCACTGTCTTCTCTCTCTCCTTTCTCACGGTCTTCTCTCTCTCTCTCCTTTCTCACTGTCTTCTCTCTCTCTCCTTTCTCTCCTTTCTTACTGTCTTCTCTCTCTCTCCTTTCTCACTGTCTTCTCTCTCTGTCCTTTCTCTCCTTTCTTACTGTCTTCTCTCTCTCTCCTTTCTTACTGTCTTCTCTCTCTCTCCTTTCTTACTGTCTTCTCTCTCTCTCCTTTCTCACTGTCTTCTCTCTCTCCTTTCTCACTGTCTTCTCTCTCTCTCTCCTTTCTCACTGTCTTCTCTCTCTCCTTTCTTACTGTCTTCTCTCTCTCTCTCCTTTCTTACTGTCTTCTCTCTCTCTCTCCTTTCTCACTGTCTTCTCTCTCTCCTTTCTTACTGTCTTCTCTCTCTCTCTCCTTTCTTACTGTCTTCTCTCTCTCTCTCCTTTCTCACTGTCTTCTCTCTCTCCTTTCTTACTGTCTTCTCTCTCTCTCCTTTCTTACTGGCTTCTCTCTCTCCTTTCTTACTGTCTTCTCTCTCTCTCTCCTTTCTCACTGTCTTCTCTCTCTCCTTTCTCACTGTCTTCTCTCTCTCTCTCCTTTCTTACTGTCTTCTCTCTCTCCTTTCTCACTGTCTTCTCTCTCTCTCTCCTTTCTCACTGTCTTCTCTCTCTCCTTTCTTACTGTCTTCTCTCTCTCCTTTCTTACTGTCGTCTCTCTCTCTCTCCTTTCTCACTGTCTTCTCTCTCCTTTCTTACTGTCTTCTCTCTCTCTCTCCTTTCTTACTCTCTTCTCTCTCTCTCCTTTCTTACTCTCTTCTCTCTCTCTCCTTTCTTACTGTCTTCTCTCTCTCTCCTTTCTTACTACCGTTAGCACAGAAGAGCGTGACTGTCCCTCACTCTTCCTTTCTTTCTCCACCAGATGAAGAGGAAGTTGGATCACGGTCCAGACGGCCGGCCGTTCCCTTCGGGGAAGAAGCACTGCAAAGGCAACGGATACCTCAGGTAACGCACGTCTTATTCAGCCAACCAACCAACTAGAACACGTGGCCAACGCGAGGCCCGCGGGCCAAATGCGGCCCCTTCACAGATTTAGATCTGGCCCGTTATTTAAATTTTAGGTCCACGATAGATTTTGGCCGCCTTGTTGCGTTGCCAGACCAAAAACACGCGGAAGTGGCAGTTATTTCACATTCAACGCAGAATTTGGCAGATTTGAGATTCAGAAATTCCCCCAGAAGAAGCAAAGAGTTTTTCTTTCGCTCTCTTTCTTACTGTCTTCTCTCTCTCTCTTTCTTATTGTCTTCTCTCTCTCTCCTTTCTTACTGTCTCCTTTCTCTCTCTTTCTTATTGTCTTCTCTCTCTCCTTTCTTACTGTCTTCTCTCTCTCTCTTTCTTATTGTCTTCTCTCTCTCTCCTTTCTTACTGTCTTCTTTCTCTCTCCTTTATACTGTCTTCTTTCTCTCCTTTCTTACTGTCTTCTCTCTCTCTCTTTCTTATTGTCTTCTCTCTCTCCTTTCTTACTGTCTTCTCTCTCTCGTTTATTACTGTCTCTTCTCTCTCTCCTTTCTTACTGTCGTCTTTCTCTCTCTCCTTTCTTACTGTCGTCTTTCTCTCCTTTCTTACTGTCTCTTCTCTCTCTCTCCTTTCTTTACTGTCGTCTTTCTCTCTCTCCTTTCTTACTGTCTTTCTCTCCTTTCTTACTGTCTCTCCTTTCTTTCTCTCTCCTTTCTTACTGTCTCCTTTCTTTCTCCTTTCTTTCTGTCTCCTTTCTTTCTGTCTCCTTTCTTTCTCTCTCCTTTCTTACTGTCTTTCTCTCCTTGCTTCCTCTCTCCTTTCTTACTGTCTCCTTTCTCTCTCTCCTTTCTTACTGTCTTTCTCTCCTTTCTTTCTCTCTCCTTTCTTACTGTCTCCTTTCTCTCTCTCCTTTCTTACTGTCTTTCTCTCCTTTCTCTCTCTCCTTTCTTACTGTCTTTCTCTCCTTTCTCTCTCTCCTTTCTTACGGTCTTTCTTTTTGCATTTTGTATTTGTATTTTTTTAACACTACCTTGGAAATGCCGATGCTAACCTCCCTGTCGCTCTCTCTCCCCCAGTCCCGCCAGCCTGGTTCAGGCCACCACGCCGACCACGTTCGGCGACCTGCGGCTGGCCAACGGGCACTCTGCTCAGCGGCGGCGCATCACCTCGGGCCCGCCCCCCTCCGGCCTGCAGGACTGGCTTCACATCTTCCAGGTCAGCACGTGCAGTTTGCGTATAATTGCCAGTTGTCACTGTGGCCGCAGGCGTCACGTCTTCCTTCCTGCGCTAAATATGCCAACATTTCACACAAACGTCTTGACATTTTATACCCCAAAGCTTAACTTCACTGTGATCATTATGCTCTGCAAAAAAAAAAATGCTTTTCCGGCTGTTATTCAACGCAGTAATTCGGGAACAGAAGAATAAAAAAAGCTAAATCAATGATAACAATAATAATAATACTACATTTATTGTATATAGCGCTTTAAACTGTACTCGAAGGCGCTTTACAAGGTAAAAACAAAGAAAAACAAAAGCAAGATCTGTATAAAAACATCAATAACTAGAGATTAATATTAAAAAGGTGCCGCAAAACACCGTAGGAACAAATGGAAATAGCATCGTTGTTGACGGGTCAAAAGCAGCTTTGAACAGATGGGTTTTGAAGGTAAAATGTGCGTATGGCTTCACTCACCGGCCCAAAAAAACCCCAATAGTAATAGGGGTGCATGACTTGATATATATCGACTCAATATCGTTATCGTGATTTCATGTTGCAGTATTATATCAAAAGTGTCGTGATAAGTATGCAATATTTAGTCTATCGTCCGTTGGCTGTGTGGCTTAGTTGTGTTTGATTTGGAGCTTGAAACGCTGTAATGATCATGTTTCATTGGCCAGTGACCGGGCTACTTGCACATGTTGGTGCACGTCAGCGCACGGGTCCACTACGTGACCAACCCTACGCAGCGTACCACGTGACGTGTGTGCATATTTGGACAGAGTGACAGTGTGAGTGAAGAAATGGACAGAGACAACTAAACGGATCAGAGAAGAGAAAGAAAAGTGGTGTCCTGTTCTCTTTTATATATCGCAATATCACATTTTGTCAATATCGTGCAACCCGAAATAGTAATCTATTGAGTGGCTGGTAAAGTTTGAACTTTTTTTTTTTTTTTTTTTGGATGAAAGGTCAAATACGGTACATATTTTTAACGAATCATCCAACACTAAACGGCGTGCTTCATAACCGATACTTGTTATACTTGATGAGCTGGAACAAACTGCACCCAGTTATTATGTTGTTATTCGCCACGCTTGTATTAGTGTTGTCACACACACACACACACACACACACACACACACACACACACACACACACACACACACACACACACACACACACACACACACACACACACAGACAGACACACCTGCATTTCTTGATGCACTGAATTTGTGTATATGTGAATATCTTCTGCTTGCTGCACGTAAACACTGAGCGTTAGAAGAGTGCTGCCTCCGAGCTGTTCTTATGTAACTAATTTAAAAAACACACACACACACACACACACACACACACACACACACACACACACACACACACACACACACACACACACACACACACACACACACACACACACACACACACACACACACACACACACACACACGGTCACAGTCACACACACACACTCACTCAAATGACAATCTGTCTTTTGTAGCCCAGGGGAAGAATGTTAAACGATTTCAGAGACGCAAAAGCTCTTTGAAACAAACCAAATAAAACTCAGACCTAAACAGAAACACACACAGAATAAATCACATTAAACAGAAAGAGAAAAACATTCTCAGACTCACACTCACACTCCAGTAGAGTAAAAATGTCCGCCTCTTGTTCTCGCGGTCCCCCATGCAGACGTGGAGCGGCCCCGAGAGGCTGTTGGCTCTGGACGAGTTGATCGACCGCTGTGAGACGAGTCAGGTGAAGCACATGATGCAGGTCATCGAGCCGCAGTTCCAGAGAGACTTCATATCCCTGCTGCCCAAAGAGGTACACACATTTACACTTACCTTAAGTACAAATCGAACGTATGTGTACTTTACTTGAGCCTTTCCATGTTCTGCTACTTTCTACTTTTACTCCTCTACATCTCAGAGATAAATCTTGTACTTCTTTACTCTTTTTTGCTACATTTGTCTTGACGGCTTTAGTTACTTTTACAATCACAGCAAAGACAGACAGTCGGGGCGATTCAGTTGTTTTTTTTTAAGCCCAACTGAAATCACATTTACAGTATGTGTCCATATACGCGTTGTTTTCACGGATGGGATCGCCCCGCTTCCCAGCATCGCACGCTAGTGAGCTTGCCACTAGTTTCTCTTCACTGACCAATGACAAGCAAAGAAAACAATCTCTGCCCTCCTACAACTGCGATGGCTGGCCTAGCTGCTAGCGTGGCACGCCCTCATAGTCTGCTTCTGACTGGCTAGTAGTCCTTACCTAGGTACTGTCAGGGCCCGCCCTCATACTCTGCTTCTGACTGGCTAGTAGTCCTTACCTAGGTACTGTCAGGACACGCCCTCATACTCTGCTTCTGACTGGCTAGTAGTCCTTACCTAGGTACTGTCAGGGCACGCCCTCATACTCTGCTTCTGACTGGCTAGTAGTCCTTAACTAGGTACTGTCAGGACACGCCCTCATACTCTGCTTCTGACTGGCTAGTAGTCCTTACCTAGCTACTGTCAGGGCCCTCATACTCTGCTTCTGACTGGCTAGTAGTCCTTACCTAGCTACTGTCAGGACACTCCCTCATACTCTGCTCCTGACTGGCTAGTAGTCCTTACCTAGCTACTGAGCATGTGCGACTGCCAACAAAGATGTTACAGCAGTGAGAGGTCTCACTCTGGAGCTAAAACAGAGACCTGAACACAGGGTGAAAAGAGGAGCTGCAGCAATGAGCAGTACGACAAAAAATGTTGTTTTTTTGAAAATGAAACCATGTAAACCTATTCTGATATAACCTCTCAATACAATTATGAACCTGAAAATGAGCAATGAGTGAAACCTGTAGACACCCTGAGTGTTTTAAATGCATCTGTGTGTGTAGTTAGCGCTGTACGTGCTGACGTTCCTGGCTCCCAGAGACCTGCTGCAGGCCGCTCAGACCTGCCGGTACTGGAGGATCCTGGCCGAAGACAACCTGCTGTGGAGGGAGAAGTGCCGCGAGGAAGGTAAACACTCAACTGAAAAATGAAATGGTTAAAAATCCCCCCCTCCCCCCCCCACCATTATAAGGTTTAAGGTGCTTACACACCAACCAGATGGCCGACCGTCGGCAGAAAAGGCAGTCGGACTGATCAGTCGGGTCCCCGAGGTACAAAAAAAAGCCTCAAAACACACTGAGGCGTGCGCGAAACGTAATACGTCTCCATAGCAGCAGGCGGCGCTTCTCTGTATTGTTTCCCAGAAAATGAAAACCGGCAGCTGATTGGACGAACGCGTCACGTGGGTCTTTTGTTCCGGAAATTGACAGCCAGACCGTCATGGCGGCTCGTTCAGAATCCGATCTCATATTGGACTAAAATAGTTCACCAAACGTGTTCCTGAGAACATGTTAAGAGAGAAATAGGCCGTGCAGTCGCTGAATCTGTCTTCATTTCAGATCAACAAAGGTCAGTTTAAAAGATTTTCGTCAGATTTTGAGAGGCTCATCCGCTCCCCATTTCCGGGTGAGTCCCGACTGCCCTGTCTCCGACTGAACATGTCGGGTCGGCCCAAATGAAGGCCGACGGCACGGAACACGCCGAACAGACTCGAGTCACCGACCTCGCCAGACGCCCTTAGAGGCAGCACCTGAGCCGAGTGAATGTAACTAAAAGTCTTTTCTCAGATCTAATGACTGTAGTTGGACTTCTTCAGCTTTAAAGCTACAGTGCGTAGTTTCTGTCGCCCCCACGAGGAATTATAAGTAATAACAACAACTGTCGGCACGTCCACATGATACAAGCCTTCTGTGATTCACACAGCTGCTAGTAGCCAAGGAGGACACGGAGGATTAAAATAACATGATGGACTCTTCAGAAGAGGTCATTATCTTCACTGGAGTTTCTTTGTGCGAAAGTCGCCGGACGCCACAACTCATTTGACAGTGTGTTACGCGCAAACAATTTAAGTTTTGTCTTCAAGCTGGTTGAGTGTTATTTATTTATGATCTGCTCTAGCTTTTTTTTCAACGTTTTAGACACAGATGTGGTGATAACGCTCCAAAACAATGTGAAAAAGAGACACAAACCGACTACAAAGAGACACCAAATGACCACGGAGACCCAAAACAACCCCAAAGAAAACAAAAATGTCCAAAAAAGGACTACAAAGAGACTCAAAAAGAGACAAAATCCCGTAAAGAGACACAAAATGTATGGGGGGGGGGAAATTGCATTTTTTTTTTTTTTTTTTTAATTAAAGTATTATTAAGTATTATTAAAGTAACACTTCCTTGAGGAAGGACGCCCAAACCTCCCGCCCAATACGCACATCTAAGTCTGTCACAAAGCTCGGAAATACACTGAAATAGATACAAAAGTAAGTCAATAATCTTTGATTTTTGGCAGCTTCAGTCCTTGATGGGTTCAATGACATGAAGTTTGTATTCTACGATGACACACTTACGGCATTGGCTTGATGAATCGCCTCCCAAAACGTATAATATAAATAATATAAATATTAAACGCAGGATACAAACAGAAGGCCGGAGTTTACTGGACGTACGGTGCTTCCTAACCTGAGTGTGTAACATGCAAATACAGCTACACACACAGTCACGCCTTCATTCAGCGCAATGCTGTGTGTGTGTGTGTGTGTGTGTGTGTGTGTGTGTGTGTGTGTGTGTGTGTGTGTGTGTGTGTGTGTGTGTGTGTGTGTGTGCAAACAGAAGGCGGGAGTTTACTGGACGTACAGTGCTTCCTAACCTGAATGTGTAACATGCAAATAGAGCTACACACACAGTCAGTCAGTCACTCCTTCATTCAGCGCAATGCAGTGTGTGTGTGTGTGTGTGTGTGTGTGTGTGTGTGTGTGTGTGTGTGTGTGTGTGTGTGTGTGTGTGTGTGTGTGTGTGTGTGTGTGTGTGTGTGTGTGTGTGTGTGTGTGTGTGTGTGTGTGTGTGTGTGTGTGTGTGTGTGTGTGTGTTCCTCCCTCTGGGCATTCTGCCAGTGAGCCGAGATTCACTGCCAGCACTCAGCAGCCATACCAATGAGCCTACCTAGCGTTAGCGCCTCGCCACAGCCATACTAATGAAGCCAGCGTTGACTGCAGCCCACCAGCTTCATAAATAAAGCTAATTTGTATTAGCGCTGCAGTGTTGGCATTAGCTAGCACTCAGTGAGAATATAAATGCAGCTAACCTGCATTAGCTGAATGCCAGCTACATACTGATGGAACTAGTATGGGGGGGGGGGAGGGGGGTGATCTCTGTGTTATTGATATAAACTAACATTGTCAGAGATTGGTAAGGGCTGTGTTTGCAGATCAAATTGCAGCCAAGATATAGTCGGGACTTTTCAGATGCAGTTGTTTCTGATTGGTAAGGTTGATTGCGTTCTGACTGCAGCTCTTTCTCCTCAGCGCTGTGGGAGTAAGGTCTGGCTACACCACAGATGCATTCTGGGATAGGAGGAAAAAAACTCTCTGGGTTGTTTGCATTTCTGTAAACCAATCACAGTCGTCCTGGGCGGCACTAAGCTCCGGATGCAGCGACGGTGGCTCTGCTGAATAGTCTCGGGAAGGAACTTGTTTAAGAACATTTGCACCTCGCAAAAGACAACGCCACGTACAATATTACATGAAGTTAACTGTTGACGTACAGTAACGTGAGCTATTTAAATGAGCTGATACATGGTTACACCTCATTGGCTCTCACCAGTGTATCTCCGTGAGTACTTCGTCCACAGCAATCCCACCAATCGGTCCCAAAACGTCCCAGTTAGAGAGGAAATGTCCTCAACATATTCATGTAAATCTTTACAAGCATTCCCCGAAAGAACCGAGCAGGCCTGCCTTGTTGCACCATCTAAGGTTTCTTCAGAACTTGCCGTTTTCAGCGTGTAGCTCGCTAGCTCGAAGTTTGTTGTTTCCAGAAGCGAACGGAGTTTGAGAACAGAAACATACTGTGACAGGCTTTACATTTTCTGACATTGGATCTTAAGGGAACACACCACCGTTTTTTTTTAAATATTAGACCTGTACTCACTTTTCAGGTGTTGCGTGATATCTCTGTGCCCAAGTAGCAGTGCTTCGCCCCAATATAGTCCCAAGTCTACAGGGGCTTTCCGACCGGAGGGATTTTTGCAGTTCTTAGAACTAAACGTTCCTAGAAAAACTTTTTTTTCGTCGATTTTTTAAGGTCCTCTGGCCGCAGTAGCATACTTTTTTAGCTCCTACTTCAGAGCAGGGTCTTTTCCCTTTTCCTAGGTGGACTTGATTGGTCGAACTTATAAGTCCCGCCCACTGCCAACTCGGAACTTGCAGACAGAGCAACAACCAACAACGGGACATTTTTAACAATTTTCACCATCTTATTCATCATTAAATTCACTTCTGACAACGTTTTAGGCGAGAAATTAACTGTTTAGATTTCGAATATAGGCAGTCTTGCGAAAATGTATGCCAAATTGACAATTTGCTTCAAAGTTTTCGGAGTTGAGAAGCTCCATGAAGTGAGGCGACAGCCAGCAGGCGCCTGCCCCGGCCGCTAGCTCGTCGCTGGGCCAGTCCTGCTCAGACACCTCGCTGTGAGCTGGAGGTCTCTCAGACCGCTCTCGTAAATAAGAGGCTTTTATTGACCGTTGACGGTTCGTCTGTTTAAATATCACAACACATGTCCATCATCAGATTAACGGGAACCTGTGGTTAACTGTCTTTTCGGAGTTAAACTCCACAAGCGTGTCCTGCGGCTCGCCGGCCGTCACACACACACACACACACACACACACACACACACACACACACCCCTACATAAGTGACATAAGTATCGTGGTATCGTGACATAAGTATCGTGATGAGATCGTATCGTGACATAAGTATCGTGATGAGATCGTATCGTGACATAAGTATCGTGATGAGATCGTATCGTGGCATAAGTATCGTGATGAGATCGTATCGTGACATAAGTATAAGTATCGTGATGAGATCGTATCGTGGCATAAGTATCGTGATGAGATCGTATCGTGGCATAAGTATCGTGATGAGATCGTATCGTGGCATAAGTATCGTGATGAGATCGTATCGTGGCATAAGTATCGTGATGAGATCGTATCGTGACATAAGTATCGTGATGAGATCGTATCGTGACATAAGTATCGTGATGAGATCGTATCGTGACATAAGTATCGTGATGAGATCGTATCATGACATAAGTATCGTGATGAGATCGTATCGTGACAAGTATCGTGATGATATCGTATCGTGGCATAAGTATCGTAATGAGATCGTATCGTGGCATAAGTATCGTGATGAGATTGTATCGTGGCATAAGTATCGTAATGAGATCGTAGCGTGGCATAAGTATCGTGATGATATTGTATCGTGACATAAGTATCGTAATGAGATCGTATCGTGGCATAAGTATCGTGATGAGATCGTATCGTGGCATAAGTATCGTAATGAGATCGTATCGTGGCATAAGTATCGTGATGAGATCGTATCGTGGCATAAGTATCGTGATGAGATCGTATCGTGACATAAGTATCGTGATGAGATCGTATCGTGACATAAGTATCGTGATGAGATCGTATCGTGACAAGTATCGTGACGATATTGTATCGTGGCATAAGTATCGTAATGAGATCGTATCGTGGCATAAGTATCGTGATGAGATTGTATCGTGGCATAAGTATCGTAATGAGATCGTAGCGTGGCATAAGTATCGTGATGATATTGTATCGTGGCATAAGTATCGTAATGAGATCGTATCGTGGCATAAGTATCGTGATGAGATTGTATCGTGGCATAAGTATCGTGATGAGATCGTATCGTGACATAAGTATCGTGATGATATTGTATCGTGACATAAGTATCGTGATGAGATCGTATCGTGGCATAAGTATCGTGATGAGATCGTATTGTGACATAAGTATCGTGATGAGATCGTATTGTGACATAAGTATCGTGATGAGATCGTATCGTGACATAAGTATCGTGATGATATTGTATCGTGACATAAGTATCGTGATGAGATCGTATCGTGGCATAAGTATCGTGATGATATTGTATCGTGGCATAAGTATCGTGATGATATTGTATCGTGGCATAAGTATCGTGATGAGATCGTATCGTGGCATAAGTATCGTGATGATATTGTATCGTGACATAAGTATCGTAATGAGATCGTATCGTGGCATAAGTATCGTAATGAGATCGTAGCGTGGCATAAGTATCGTGATGATATTGTATCGTGACATAAGTATCGTAATGAGATCGTATCGTGGCATAAGTATCGTGATGAGATCGTATCGTGGCATAAGTATCGTGATGAGATCGTATCGTGACATAAGTATCGTGATGAGATCGTATCGTGTGATGAGATCGTATCGTGATGAGATCGTATCGTGACATAAGTATCGTGATGAGATCGTATCGTGACATAAGTATCGTGATGAGATCGTATCGTGATGAGATCGTATCGTGACATAAGTATCGTGATGAGATCGTATCGTGACATAAGTATCGTGATGAGATCGTATCGTGGCATAAGTATCGTGATGAGATCGTATCGTGGCATAAGTATCGTGATGATATCGTATCGTGACGAGATCGTATCGTGAGGCCTCTGGTGATTCCCACCCCTAGAGGCCGCCCTCTCTAGGCGAGCTCGGCCCGCTTGTTTTGCCGCCGCATCCGAGCGCGACTGCTGTGTTCGCAAAATGCCCCCAAATGAACAGAACCTGGGGGTGCAAGGTCCCGCTTTTTCCAAAACAGCCGGTCCAAACGAGCTAGGTCCATTCTTTTAATCGCATCAAACTCTTTCATACATCAATCTATCCTATTGTTAAACCAGCTACATTAAATCTAGTGCGATACTTATTTCAGGGATATACGTCTCCAAGACCTTGTCTGTCTGTCTGTCTGTCTGTCTGTCTGTCTGTCTGTCTGTCTGTATGTTCATGTCATTTTTTTTTAGATATTATACATGTTTTCTTTGTTTTTCCTACTTAGAAGTTTATTTAATTTGTGGTAATGTTCCATGTATGTCTGTTGGTGTTATAAAAAAAGTTATATTAAAAAAGCTGAATTATTAATAATAATAATAATTATAATAATAATAATACATTTATTTAGGGTTGTCAATCGATTAAAAAATGTAATCTAATTACATACTCTGTGCCTAACGGTGCCTGAACCGATACTTTTTAAGAAAGTAAAAAAAGAAAAGAAAAAAGAAGAGAACTAAACAACAGTTGTTGACATTAAAGATCGGCTTGTTTGTTGCTAAGGCCATATGGTCAAAATTAAATGATTTAATAATAATGAATAACAATAACTTATTTCACTAGTAAATAGCTGTTGAACGACAAAAACAACCACCAGATGGGAAATGGACATTTACAATAACTTCAAATGCACCACAGAGCTGTAGTTTACCAGTTTCATTGAACGCACCGTCTGTGTGTCTCCGACGGCAGCTGCAGATTGTTACATCCCAGTGTTGAATCCTCTACAGTAACAGACAGTCAAACTTAACACTGTTTAGCGTTAGCTGTCAGCATTTTAACCGTTTTTAATCCAGCTACTAGCTAGCGGTAGGCTAACATTAGCTGCTGTTGAGTATAGTGGTAACTAGCTAGCGGTAGGCTAACGTTAGCTGCTGTCGAGTATAGTGTTAACTAGCTAGCGGTAGGCTAACGTTAGCTGCTGTCAAGTATAGTGTTAACTAGCTAGCGGTAGGCTAACGTTAGCTGCTGTCGAGTATAGTGTTAACTAGCTAGCGGTAGGCTAACGTTAGCTGCTGTTGAGTATAGTGTTAACTAGCGTCCCGTGCAGCGGTGTGTGTGTAGCCTGTATTGTCTGTTTCAGAGCATCAGAGAGAAGAGCAGACATATCAGCGGCTCCAGATTTCGGTAGCCAGGGTTGGCAGGAAGAAGATCTTTATAAGTAAATGTTCCAATTAATGATCCAGCAGAACATTCTCGTCTCCCTCCTTCATCTTACAGTCCAATGGAGGCTAGAACGGCTCCGGGTCAAATGTCAATATGGAATGGATTAATCTGCGTTATTTTTTTTTAACTCGTTATTTTTTCTCAGATTAATTAATCAAAATTAAATTATTATTAATTATTAAAAAATTAACGTGTTATTTTGACAGCCATAATCGTATCCTATAGGTGTGAACGCACCAGAAACAAAACCAGAAAAGACTCCGGTGAATTATTGCCATTTTTTCTTTAAAAAACCAATATAACTCCGATGACTCATCAATTATCAAAACTGTCTCTTATCCGCTCCCCAGGTGTGTCAGAGTACGCGTTGGCGCGTCACAGGAAGTGTGAGCGTCCGGGCGTGGCGGTCAGTCCGTGGAAGTCGGCCTACATCAGACAACACCGCATCGAGAACAACTGGAGGAAGGGGGACACGGGAGAGCCCATGGTACAGCACTGACTCCGCCGGCCGTTGTCTGATGTGTAAACGTGGACGGAGCGCCGTTTAACTCCGCCCGTCTCTCTGTTTCTCCCCGCAGGTGTTGAAAGGTCACGACGACCACGTCATCACGTGTCTGCAGTTCAGCGGCGACCTCGTCGTCAGCGGCTCCGACGACAACACGCTCAAAGTCTGGTCCGCCGTCTCCGGCAAGGTGGGTGTCAGCAGAGGCCGCCAGATTGATTATGTAGATCGTTGTTTTCTGCTGCCAAAGCTGTAAACGCACGTCTGTTAGGGGCGGGGGGGTCGGGGGGGGTCGGGGTGGGTCGATGCAGCACAGATACGATACACAGACGCCAAGTATCGATCTTAAATTATACAAACTGCACATGAGAATATAACTCTTTTGTGCTAAAATCAATTGCTCTTTCAGTCCACTAGATAAGTTATCTTTTTAGATACTGTAAAACAGATGTTGAGAGTGGCCGGGTTAGCTCAGTTGGTAGAGCAGGCGCACATACAGGTTTATTCCTCAACGCAGCGGCCGCAGGTTGGACTCTGACCTGCGGCCCTTTGCTGCATGTCATTCCCCCCTCTCTCTCCCCTTTGCTGAATGTCATTCCCCCCTCTCTCTCCCCTTTGCTGCATGTCATTCCCCCCTCTCTCTCCCCTTTGCTGCATGTCATTCCCCCCTCTGTCTCCCCTTTGCTGCATGTCATTCCCCCCTCTCTCTCCCCTTTGCTGCATGTCATTCCCCCCTCTCTCTCCCCTTTGCTGCATGTCATTCCCCCCTCTCTCTCCCCTTTGCTGCATGTCATTCCCCCCCCTCTCTCTCCCCTTTGCTGCATGTCATTCCCCCCTCTCTCTCCCCTTTGCTGCATGTCATTCCCCCCTCTCTCTCCCCTTTCGTGTCTTCATCTGTCCTATGGAAATAAAGGCCTAAAATGCCCGAAAAAGTAGTCTTTAAAAAAACAAAAAAACTGATGTTGAGGACATATTTTGAAGTTCGAAAAGAAGGCAATTAATTGTAATATTTCGCAGTATGTTTAAAATTG
The DNA here is from genome assembly GCA_023566125.1 of Zingel zingel. NCBI lineage: Eukaryota > Metazoa > Chordata > Actinopteri > Perciformes > Percidae > Zingel > Zingel zingel. The sequence continues at coordinate 22,423,812 of CM042336.1, read as the reverse complement.
TTGAATATGGTGGGGCCTCTGGTGATTCCGATAACCTAACATCTGTTTTTAAAGGTCCCATGGCATGAAAATGTCACTTTATGAGGTTTTTTAACATTAATATGAGTTCCCCCAGCCTGCCTATGGCCCCCCAGTGGCTAGAAATGGTGATAGGTGTAAACCGAGCCCTGGGTATCCTGCTCTGCCTTTGAGAAAATGAAAGCTCAGATGGGCCGATCTGGAATCTTTCCTTTATGACATCATAAGGGGAAAGGTTACCTCCCCTTTCTCTGCTTTGCCCGCCCAGAGAATTTGGCCCCCCCATGAGAGAGAGAGAGACATCATGGCTTTCAAACGAGCAAAGTGGCAGTTGGTCAAGGCTACACCCCCACTCTCCACCTTGCCCCCCCCCCCCCCCCCCCCTCTCCTCCTCAATAGCATTTAAAGCTACAGACACAGAAATGGCACATCCTAAGGAAAGCTCATTGTGGGACTGGCTCTAGTGGCTGTAATTCTGCACCAAGGCTGAATTTCAGGAAAGAGACTTCAGATACAGTATTAGGGGACCACTAAGGCCTATATAAAAGAGACTTCAGATACAGTATTAGGGGACCACTAAGGCCTATATAAAAGAGACTTCAGATACAGTATTAGGGGACCACTAAGGCCTATATAAAAGAGACTTCAGATACAGTATTAGGGGACCACTAAGGTCTCTATAAAAGAGACTTCAGATACAGTATTAAGGGACCACTAAGGTCTATATAAAAGAGACTTCAGATACAGTATTAGAGGACCACTAAGGTCTGTATAAAAGCATCCAAAGAGCAGCATGTCAGAGGACCTTTAACACTTTTATAGTCAAGTAGATTTGCACATACAAGGTGTCTTGGTGATTTGTTGCAACAACAAAAATAAACAGTGCAAAAATTCAAGAGACTTAAATTAAAATGGAAACATTTACAACACAAAATATGAAAGAAATACATAAACATTAAGGCAATGATAACGAGCTAACGCAAATTCCTTTTAACGCCACACATTTTTTTCACGACAAATATGGTCTTAAGAGTCACTTTGCTTCATTAATTAGAGTATAACTGAGGCTTTTAATGTACAACATGACTTAATAGGATTCTGTAAAGCTTATGTGGCTGAAAAGAGAAAGCAGCAGAAGAGAGGAGATTAGCGGCAGGCGGACCAGTTGTGTTGGTCAGGGCGTGGCGTTGAGACACTGACCGCCTGAGGCTGCTCTGTTTGAATCCACAACCTTTCTGTGTGTTAAAGGTGACGAGACAGTTTACAGACTCTCTCTGTCTCTCTCTCTCTCTCTCTCTCTCTGTCTCTCTCTCTCTGTCTCTCTCTCTCTGTCTCTCTCTCTCTCTCTCTGCCTCTCTCTCTCTGTCTGCCGCTAAAGCTACGAGCTAACAGACTCAAACAAGCTCTGGTCACTGCTGTTGTCTGAAAAACAACACAGACGGGACTAAATGTTGCGTTTCCTGGTAAACTGGGACACCTCGTGACGACTTATGACCGACTGCTATCTGTCCGCTATATTTTCCTCACGTTACTCTGTCCTCTGTGACTGTCTACATCTAAACTAAGCAGCGCGGTGCAGGGAACGACTCTGATTGGCTCATGGAGGCACGTGATCAGAGAGCGCTGACGGCGCTTTGATACAGAGTGAATGAAGCATTTTAAATATCGCTCGATCACGTGAATTTGATCGTGGGAAGCCCAAATCGTGATCGTGATTCAAAGTCTATTAATTGTGCAGCACTAGCGCACACTTAAACTGATATAGATGTTTTTAGATGTCTTAAAAAAACAACTCCTGCCTGCTTATCCAAACAGTTGGCGTGCCGACCACCATCTACCCTAGCTGACACACACGCACTACGGAGAAGTAGCTCAGCCAACCACGCTGTAAGAACATCCAAACTGTCCCTTTAAGGGAAGGGATCTGAATACTTACAGTACATCCACCTGGTTTCGGTAGAACATTCTTCAACCGGGCACACCTGCTCTCTCTTCCGTCTAGACGTGTGTGTGTGTGTGTGTGTGTGTGTGTGTGTGTGTGTGTGTGTGTGTGTGTGTGTGTGTGTGTGTGTGTGTGTGTGTGTGTGTGTGTGTGTGTGTGTGTGTGTGTGTGTGTGTGTGTGTGTGTGTGTGCCCTGCCGAAAGAAACACACCCACACATCTATAGCCTAAAGGGATGACGAGGCGTGTTTCCGCTCGCCTCAAAGGCAGTTGATTTTTAAATGATCTTTATCAGCCGGACGTGATGGCGGTTTGAGGTGATGGCGGTTTGAGGTGATGGCGGTTTGAGGTGATGACGGTTTGAGGTGATGACGGTTTGAGGTGATGGCGGTTTGAGGTGATGGCGGTTTGAGGTGATGGCGGTTTGAGGTGATGGCGGTTTGAGGTGATGGCGGTTTGAGGAGATGGCGGTTTGAGGTGATGGCGGTTTGAGGTGATGGCGGTTTGAGGTGATGACGGTTTGAGGTGATGGCGGTTTGAGGTGATGGCGGTTTGAGGTGATGGCGGTTTGAGGTGATGACGGTTTGAGGTGATGACGGTTTGAGGTGATGACGGTTTGAGGTGATGACGGTTTGAGGTGATGGCGGTTTGAGGTGATGGCGGTTTGAGGTGATGGCGGTTTGAGGTGATGGCGGTTTGAGGTGATGGCGGTTTGAGGAGATGGCGGTTTGAGGTGATGACGGTTTGAGGTGATGGCGGTTTGAGGTGATGGCGGTTTGAGGTGATGGCGGTTTGAGGTGATGGCGGTTTGAGGTGATGGCGGTTTGAGGTGATGGCGGTTTGAGGAGATGGCGGTTTGAGGTGATGGCGGTTTGAGGAGCTGGCGGTTTGAGCGTTTGACCTCGCTGCTGATAGAAATCACAGCAGTAACGGTGAGTTTCAGAGAGCTGCAGTATTCTCTCTCTCAGCAACAGTTGCCACGGCAAAGTTTCCCTCTGTTGCTACCGCTACGACACCTTCAAGGTGAAACTGTATTCTCTCTCTCTCCCTCTCTCTCTCCCTCTCTCCCTCTGTCTCTCTCTCGCTCTGTCTCTCTCTCTCGCTCTGTCTCTCTCTCTCTCTCCCTCTGTCTCTCTCTCTCTCTCTCTCTCTGTCTCTCTCTCGCTCTGTCTCTCTCTCTCGCTCTGTCTCTCTCTCTCTCTCCCTCTGTCTCTCTCTCTCGCTCTCTCGCTCTGTCTCTCTCTCTCCCTCTGTCTCTCTCTCTGTCTCTCTCTCTCTCTCCCTCTGTCTCTCTCTCCCTCTGTCTCTCTCTCCCTCTGTCTCTCTCTCCCTCTGTCTCTCTCTCCCTCTGTCTCTCTCTCCCTCTGTCTCTCTCTCTGTCTCTCTCTCTCTCTCCCTCTGTCTCTCTCTCTCTCTGTCTCTCTCTCTCGCTCTGTCTCTCTCTCGCTCTGTCTCTCTCTCCCTCTGTCTCTCTCTCGCTCTGTCTCTCTCTCGCTCTGTCTCTCTCTCGCTCTGTCTCTCTCTCGCTCTGTCTCTCTCTCGCTCTCTCTCTGTGTCTCTCTCTGTGTCTCTCTCTGTGTCTCTCGCTCTGTCTCTCTCCCTCTCTGTCTCTCTCTCTCTCTGTGTCTCTCTCGCTCTCCCTCTGTCTCTCTCTCTGTCTCTCTCTCTCTCTCTGTCTCTCTCTCGCTCTCTGTCTCTCTCTCTCTGTCTGTCTCTCTGTCTCTCTGTCTGTCTCTCTGTCTCTCTCTCTGTCTCTCTGTCTGTCTCTGTCTCTCTGTCTGTCTCTCTCTCTCTCTCTGTCTCTCTCTCGCTCTCTGTCTCTCTCTCGCTCTCTGTCTCTCTCTCGCTCTCTCTCTCGCTCTCTGTCTCTCCCTCTGTCTTTCTCTCTCTCTGTCTCTCTCTCTCTCTCTGTCTCTCTCTCGCTCTCTGTCTCTCTCTCGCTCTCTGTCTCTCCCTCTGTCTCTCTCTCTCTCTGTCTCTCTCTCTCTCTCTCTCTCCCTCTGTCTTTCTCTCTCTCTGTCTCTCTCTCTCTCTCTCTGTCTCTCTCTCGCTCTCTGTCTCTCTCTCGCTCTCTGTCTCTCTCTCGCTCTCTGTCTCTCCCTCTGTCTTTCTCTCTCTCTGTCTCTCTCTCTCTCTCTGTCTCTCTCTCGCTCTCTGTCTCTCTCTCGCTCTCTGTCTCTCCCTCTGTCTTTCTCTCTCTCTGTCTCTCTCTCTCTCTCTCTCTCCCTCTGTCTTTCTCTCTCTCTGTCTCTCTCTATCTTGCCCTGTCTCTGTCTCTCTCTCTCTCGCTTTCTCTCTCTCTCTGTCTCTCTTTTGCTTTCTCTTTCCTCTCTCTTCAACAGTAGCTCTGAAAGTGGACACACTTTTATATCTACACATTCAGCATACATACACACCTAAAACACACACACACACACACACACACACACAGACACACACACACACACACACACACACACACACTAACTTAATGTGCACTTTAATTAAAAGCAGATTTAATTAATTGGTGAATTGAATTGGCTTCATTACCTAATCTGGATTTTTAATACATTCTTTTGGTTAATGGGATTTGTGTAATAATGCTCATTAAATGGGTATTTTTTAAATTAAAGTATTACCGATTAAAGTATTACCGATTAAAGTATTACCGATTAATGTATTACCGATTAATGTATTACCGATTAATGTATTACCGATTAAAGTATTACCATTTCTTTTTGTTTTTTTTAGTGTAATTTTCACCTTAATTTAAAAGTGTAGAGGCAGAGACTGGAAATAACACGCAGCGAAGGTGATGTGGCTGTAACTACTCACTCGGCCAAAGCTGCTCCAGAAGACGTCACGTTACCGTTTCCTCAGTCCAGTCGGTGACGAGTTAACGAGCACCCGTTCATCCAACCCTTCTTCTTCTTCTCTGTCTCTCAGTGTCTGCGGACGCTGACGGGTCACAGCGGCGGCGTGTGGTGCAGTCAGATGGCGGCCGCCACGGTGATCAGCGGCTCCACCGACCGCACGCTGCGCGTGTGGGACGCCGAGAGCGGAGAGTGTGTCCACACGCTGTACGGACACACGTCCACTGTGCGCTGCATGCATCTCCACGGCAACAGGTTAAAAAAACACACACACACACACACACACACACACTCACTCACCCAGTCACTCTCTCTCACACACACACACACACACACACACACACACACACACACACACTCACTCACCCAGTCACTCTCTCACACACACACACACACACTCACACACACACACACACACACAAACACACACACTCTCACACTCACACACACTCGCTCTCTTTCTCTCTCTCTCACTCACTCACTCATACACACTCACACACACTCACACACTCACACACACACACACACTCACACACACACAAACACACACACTCTCACACACTCACACACTCGCTCTCTTTCTCTCTCTCTCACTCACTCACACACACACACACACACACACACACTATCACTCACCCAGTCACTCACTCACTCACTCACACACACACACACACACACACACACACACACACACACACACACACTGCCCTGCATGAAGCAACTGGGTCAGCACAGAATGTACACGCACTTATTTACACAATGACACAGAAACACACTTTCCTCTCATCTACTACATCCCAGTTCAGACCAAAGATTCTCAACCAGACGTGTTGAAACGTGCGAGGTGTTAAGATAATTATTCATCAAAGAATAGACGGGAACGCTGAAGGTCTTTTTCCAGGCTCGTTTTTTACCTGCTTGCAAGCAGAATCAATTTCACGGCACCCAGCAAGTACAGAAAATGACTAACGACAGCCTTCAACAGCAGCTTTTTTACAGCTACAGAGTACAACACAGTCATATACGACGGAGCATTAGGGCCTCATCAGAAGAAAAAAAAATAAGGAGGAAGATTTTTTTTATTTTGCATTTCGAGAATAAAGTCGAAATGTCGAGAAAAAACTTGATATTTCAAGAATCAAATCGGACTTTTGAGAATAAACCAAACTACTAACTTTACTTATAGTATTCTACAAAATGCATGAACTCTTTCTCTTTTAGCGCATATGATGAGAAGTATTAGGACTTTGAAGAGATTGTGCCGAAAATTGCGTCTCTTCAGAAGGAGAAACCACACAAACTTGGAAGAGGTGGCCGTATTCCTGCAGACTGAAATAGCTCGTAATGGACAGATGCAATAAGGGTGTCCATGGTTACACCTACGTGCAATACAGAGAGGATATGTTGTATCACAACAATAAAACAATTAATCAACTTGTTTGATCCTGAAGGAGTGGCGCTCCGGCGAGCGCCACTCCTTCAGGATGTAACCCATATCTGATGATGCCTATATGGCAGCTGGCACGGCGGACAGTCGCTCTAATGTGATGAAGTGATAAAGGAGTTGAATCTATTCTCGTCATTTCAACTTTAATCTCGTCATGTTGACATTATTCTCGAAATGCAAAATAAATAAAAGAAATATCTTCCTCCTTATTTTTCCTTTGATGTGGCCCTAATGCTCCGTCGTAGTCATAACACAAAAGGCGATGTTGTCTCTTATCTCTGGTCAGGCAGGGCACCTCCTCCTCCTCCTCCTCACTGGTTTTCACAAGGTCAGTCAGTGGCTCCCAGGATTATCTCGTGAGAGCGCCGGCAATATTTTGGCTTTCTACCGTGCAAAAATATTAACAGAAAATTGAAGAGTATCTTATGACGCTTTTCCACTACATGGTAGCTGCTCGACTCGCCTCGACTCTACTCGCCTAACGGGTACTTTTTTTAGTACCACCTCCGTCGAGGTCCCAGCGAGCTGAGGCGAGCCGAAAAGGTGACGTGAAAGCGACAGACGGGGCGTCCTGAACTAACCCGCTATTGTTAAATAGTTCAGCCAGCTGTTTGTTTTGCCGCCTCCAGCTTCATTAGAAACTAAATGTGTCTTCTGGCATCAACACACCTTCCACGTTCTGTGTGTGTGTCACGTTAGGTCACGGCAGTGTACTGCGGCGCCGCTTGTTTACAGTCCTGCGGAGGCTCCAGGCAGAGCTTTCTCCGTAGCCTACGTACACACACACACACACACACACACACACACACACACACGCCGGCTCGACACACACACCAGCGCACAAGTATAACCATCAGGCCACTTCCATCGGCTACGGAGAAAGCTCTGCGTGGAGCCTCCACAGCACTGGAGAACAAGCTCAAGTGGCCTGATGGTTATACTTGTGCGCTGGTGTTTGTGTGTCGAGCCGGCGTATAAGACGACCAGCCACGCTGAGGCGGGACTACAATCTGCAACGGAAAACGGACGCACAGTGTGTCGAGGCGAGTAGAGTCGAGTCGAGGCGAGTCGAACGTACACGCACACATTGAAAGCTGACACGTATAGGCACGCTCTAGATTTACAGTATACAGTATTGTACTTACACACACTCTGCCGGCCAACATGGAGCAACTGGGTCAGTGCAGCGTGAACACTAATTTAGGAGACTGAAACACACTTCCTTCTCATGCTAATACGATGATTGGCTGAATCGGCAGTGATGTCATACCCCCCTCTCTCTCTGTCTCTCTCTCTCTCTCTGTCTCTCTCTCTGTCTCTCTGTCTCTCTCTCTGTCTCACTCTCTCTCTGTCTCTCACTCTCTCTCTCTGTCTCTCACTCTCTCTCTCTGTCTCTCACTCTCTCTCTCTGTCTCTCACTCTCTCTCTCACTCTCTCTCTCTGTCTCTCACTCTCTCTCTCTGTCTCTCACTCTCTCTCTCTGTCTCTCCCTCTCTCTCTGTCTCTCTCTCTGTCTCTCACTCTCTCTCTCTGTCCCTCTCTCTGTCTCTCACTCTCTCTCTCTGTCTCTCACTCTCTCTCTCTGTCTCTCACTCTCTCTCTCTGTCTCTCACTCTCTCTCTCTGTCTCTCCCTCTCTCTCTGTCTCTCTCTCTGTCTCTCACTCTCTCTCTCTGTCCCTCTCTCTGTCTCTCACTCTCTCTCTCTGTCTCTCACTCTCTCTCTCTGTCTCTCACTCTCTCTCTGTCTCTCTCTCTCACTCTCTCTTTCTCTCTCTCTGTCTCACTCTCTCTCTGTCTCTCTCTCCCTCTCTCTCTGTCTCTCTCTTTCTCTCTCGTCTCAGGGTGGTGTCAGGCTCTCGGGACACGACGCTGCGTGTGTGGGACGTGTCGACTGGCCGCTGCGAGCACGTGCTGACGGGCCACGTGGCGGCGGTGCGCTGCGTTCAGTACGACGGCCGCCGCGTGGTGTCGGGCGGCTACGACTACATGGTGAAGGTGTGGGACCCCGAGACGGAGGTGTGCCTGCACACGCTGCAGGGACACACCAACAGAGTGTACTCGCTGCAGGTACGCACACGCGACTATAAAGTAGCGTAAAGCCTAAAAAGCTGGTTTTTTTTTTTTCATGCTTCAACATTATTTATAATCAGTTCATTTGATTCACAGCTGCTACATATAGTGTTTTGACCTCGACAACCCAACTGCATTTTACCGCAAACTTGCGACTAGTTAACTTTCTAAAGCGGGCGCAATCGCTTGTTTGCTAAGGGTCGGGTCGGGACTCCAGCATTAACACACTGGCAACGTTTTATTCCGAATATTAAATACTTTTTAGAGGATTATTAATGTGCGATTGTGTAAAGGTGTTCACGAGACAGACGCTGTGTGCATGAGGGGAGGGTGTGTGTGTGTGTGTGTGTGTGTGTGTGTGTGTGTGTGTGTGTAAGTAAGTAAGTGTGTGTGTGTGTGTGTGTGTGTGTGTGTGTTCTTGTTTAACTATATTCGTGGGGTCCAAAAACCGGGAATACAGTATACTTGTGGGGTCCGGACAGCTTTGTGGGGCCCAAAATGCTGGACCCCACAAGGTTAAAGGGCTGTTTGAGGGTTAAGACTTGGTTTTAGGATTAGGGTTAGAATTAGGTTATGGTTAGGGTGAGGGTAAGGGTTAAGGTTAGGCATTTAGTTGTGATGGTTAAGGTTAGGGTAAGGGGCTAGGGAATGCATTATGTCAATGACAGGTCCCCACAAAGATAGTGAAACGCACTATGTGTGATGCGTGAGAGACGGAGGAGAGCAGGGAAAGGAAATGCAGCTCAACAAATACGGTGCGTGTTTTAAATAGTGTTTACAAAAAAAATTGTGGCGGCAATATGTTGATTGTATGGTTGAGTGTGTGTGTGTGTGTGTGTGTGTGTGTGTGTGTGTATTCATTCATGTTATCTTCTCTCTTTGCAGTTTGACGGTGTGTTCGTGGTGAGCGGCTCGTTGGACACTTCGATCAGAGTCTGGGATGCAGAGACGGGTAGAGACACTGATTACATTTGAGTTTTAACTAAATCTGAACCAGATGACGGCACAAACTGGTGTCATCAGAATAATTTAAAAAAATATTAGTACAAAGAAAATAGTGTTTTTTATTTTTTTTATTTTAATTAGTATGAATTACTTTTTATAATTTAATAAGTGTGTTCTCCCGAAGTCATTATGCCATTAAGTTCATATGGAAAAGAAGAATGGCAATACCTTGATTTGTTATCTCTGGAAATGATGCTTCACTGCACACTGTGGCTTTAAATCGGCCTGAATCTGTTAAAAATAATCCCCGTTTATTCAAAGTGAAACCAGCTAACCTCTAACCTGTCCTGTCCAGGTGGGTGCGTGCACACGCTGACGGGCCACCAATCACTGACCAGCGGCATGGAGCTGCGAGACAACATACTGGTGTCCGGGAACGCCGACTCCACGGTCCGAGTGTGGGACGTCCGCACGGGACAGTGTCTCCACACACTGCAAGGTGAGAGAGAGAGAGAGAGAGAGAAGGGAGCAGGGGGGAATGAGAGGGGGAAACGCCAGAGCAGGGGGAATGAGAAGGGGAAACGCCAGAGCAGGGGGAATGAGAGGGGGAAACGCCAGAGCAGGGGGAATGAGAGGGGGAAACGCCAGAGCAGGGGGAATGAGAGGGGGAAACGCCAGAGCAGGGGGGAATGAGAAGGGGAAACGCCAGAGCAGGGGGGAATGAGAGGGGGAAACGCCAGAGCAGGGGGGAATGAGAGGGGGAAACTCCAGAGCAGGGGGGAATGAGAGGGGGAAACGCCAGAGCAGGGGGGAATGAGAGGGGGAAACGCCAGAGCAGGGGGGAATGAGAGGGGGAAATGCCAGAGCAGGGGGAATGAGAGGGGGAAATGCCAGAGCAGGGGGAATGAGAAGGGGAAATGCCAGAGCAGGGGGAATGAGAGGGGGAAATGCCAGAGCAGGGGGAATGAGAAGGGGAAACGCCAGAGCAGGGGGAATGAGAAGGGGAAACGCCAGAGCAGGGGGGAATGAGAGGGGGAAACGCCAGAGCAGGGGGAATGAGAGGGGGAAATGCCAGAGCAGGGGGAATGAGAAGGGGAAACGCCAGAGCAGGGGGAATGAGAAGGGGAAACGCCAGAGCAGGGGAAATGAGAGGGGGAAACGCCAGAGCAGGGGGAATGAGAGGGGGAAACGCCAGAGCAGGGGGGAATGAGAGGGGGAAACATAACAAAATATATTAGTTTTAAAACCAAAACGTAGCGATGTAAACGTAGCCTGAGTGAGGATTTGTAGAACGTGTGTGTGAGGAGGTCGGGGGTCACCGTGTGATGATTTATTTCCTTCAGGGCCCAACAAGCACCAGTCGGCGGTGACGTGCCTGCAGTTCTGCCGAGGTCTGGTTCTGTCCAGCTCCGACGACGGGACGGTCAAACTGTGGGACCTGAGGACGGGAGCCTGGCTGCGAGACGTGGTGGCACTGCAGAGCCGGGGATCAGGTCAGGACCACCGCTCGCCTGTTACCGTTGTCTTAAAGGACACCTATTATATACCCAGGGTCCATACGTTTAGAAAAAAACCTGGAGAAGTCATGGGATTCTTTTTTAACACGGCATAATAATATGTGATTATTAAATGTATTTCACGTCGTCCTAACCTCACCGTTCTATTCGGGGCGCGATATTACGACTCCCACCACGAACCACATACATGGTCATTCATGTTATTGTTGAACCTCGGAGGGTCAACTTTAACACAGATTTTTATTATTGTTGTATAATGTCAACTGACATTTTCAGGAATACATAGATACATAAAGTCCTGAAAAAGTCGTGGAAAAGTCATTGAAAAGTTGTGGAAAAGTCGTGGAAAAGTCGTGGAAAAGTCGTGAAAAAGTCGTGGAAAAGTCATGAAAAAGTCGTGGAAAAGTCGTAGAAAAGTCGTAGAAAAGTCATTAAAAAGTCGTGGAAAAGTCATGAAAAAGTCATGAACAAGTCGTGGAAAGGTCGTGAAAAAGTCGTTAAAAAGTCGTTAAAAAGTCATGAAAAAGTCATGAAAAAGTCGTTAAAAAGTCGTGGAAAAGTCGTGGAAAAGTCGTGGAAAGGTCGTTAAAAAGTCATGAAAAAGTCGTGGAAAAGTCGTGGAAAAGTCGTAGAGAAGTCATGAAAAAGTCATGGAAAAGTCGTAGAAAAGTCATGAAAAGGTCATGAAAAAGTCGTGGAAAAGTCGTAGAAAAGTCGTTAAAAAGTCATGAAAAAGTCATGAAAAAGTCGTTAAGTCGTGGAAAGGTCGTTAAAAAGTCATGAAAAAGTCGTGGAAAAGTCGTGGAAAAGTCGTGGAAAAGTATTGGTTAAAATGCGTGTGAACCCGGTATTATATGCCGTTTTCAGGTTCATTCTTGTATTTTGTGTTTCTACTCGAACATGTTTACATGCTTTAAAGGTGCCGTAGGTAGGATTGTGAAGCTCCAGGACTTAGGCTAGTGGACCAGAGACCAGGCTAGAGGACCAGAGTCTGGTAGGACCAGGCTAGTGGACCAGAGTCTGGTAGGACCAGGCTAGTGGACCAGAGACCAGGCTAGTGGACCAGAGTCTGGTAGGACCAGGCTAGTGGACCAGAGAACAGGCTAGAGGACTAGAGTCTGATAGGACCAGGCTAGAGGACTAGAGTCTGGTAGGACCAGGCTAGTGGACCAGAGTCTGGTAGGACCAGGCTAGTGGACCAGAGTCTGGTAGGAACAGGCTAGAGGACTAGAGTCTGGTAGGACCAGGCTAGTGGACCAGAGTCTGGTAGGACCAGGCTAGTGGACCAGAGTCTGGTAGGACCAGGCTAGTGGACCAGAGTCTGGTAGGAACAGGCTAGAGGACTAGAGTCTGGTAGGACCAGGCTAGTGGACCAGAGTCTGGTAGGACCAGGCTAGAGGACTAGAGTCTGGTAGGACCAGGCTAGTGGACCAGAGTCTGGTAGGAACAGGCTAGAGGACTAGAGTCTGGTAGGACCAGGCTAGTGGACCAGAGTCTGGTAACTAATGTTAGGGAAATCTGTTTTTATTTATATATATATATATTTATATATATATATATATATATATATATATATATATATATATATTTATATATATATATATATATATATATATATATATATATATATATATTTATATATATATATATATATATATATATATATATATATTTATATATATATATATATATTTATATATATATATATATATATATATATATATATATATATATATATATATATATTTATATATATATATATATATATATATATATATATATATATATATATATATATATTTATATATATATATATATATATATATATATATATATATATATATATATATATATATTTATATATATATATATATATATTTATATATATATATATATATATATATATATATATATATATATATATATATATATATATATATATATATATATATATATATATATATATATATATATATATATATATATATATATATATATATATATATATATTTATATATATATATATATATATATATATATATATATATATATTTATATATATATATATATATATATATATATATATATATATATTTATATATATATATATATATATATATATATATCTCTGAATATCGGATTTTTAAATCATCATGTATTTGTATCGATATCAGCCTTAAAAATCCGTTATCAGTCGGGCTGTAGTAACATTATAGTTTTGGCATCGTAATAGGTCTCATTTTAACCAATCGCACGTCTTTCTTTTCTCGACAGGTGGCGTCGTGTGGCGAATCAGAGCGTCCGACACTCGGCTGGTGTGCGCGGCCGGCAGCAGGAACGGGACGGAGGAAACCAAACTGCTGGTGCTGGACTTCGACCTGGACGACGGGACGGAGGAGACGGACTGAGGAAGGAACACGACATGCCATGAAAATACGTTTATTTTTTTACCAAAAGTCATGGCTGGATCCAGTTCCTCAGACAGACAGAGAGACAGGCAGACAGACAGAGAGACAGGCAGACAGACAGAGAGACAGGCAGACATACAGAGAGACAGGCAGACAGACAGACAGACAGAGAGAGAGACACACAGACAGACAGAGAGACACAGAGAGAGAGAGACAGACACACAGACAGACACAGAGAGAGAGAGACAGACAGACAGACAGACAGACAGACACAGAGAGAGAGAGACAGGCAGACAGACAGAGAGACACACAGACAGACAGGCAGGCAGAGAGACACACAGACAGAGATAGATAGACAGGCAGACAGACAGAGAGACAGGCAGGCAGACAGACCGAGAGACACACAGACAGACACAGAGAGAGAGACAGACAGACAGACACAGAGAGAGAGACAGACAGACAGAGAGAGACACACAGACAGGCAGGCAGACAGAGAGACAGACAGACACACAGAGAGACAGACAGAGTCACACAGAGAGAGAGAGACAGACAGACAGGCAGACAGAGAGACAGACACACAGAGAGACAGACACACAGACAGACAGAGAGACAGGAAGACAGACAGACAGGTATGAATGTCCCAACAGTGTGTCCTGATTGGCTGACAGACATTATGAGGACACCTGGATACCAAATGCGCTCCACAACCTGGATACCCAACGCTGGATTAATCCGAGGCTGAGATACACCGAGAAAACACGACATGGCGTCCAAATCCGGGGGTGCGACAAATGAATGTTTCTGACAGACAGAAACGTGGATGTACGTAAACGGCTTCTACGACAACTGGTGAATGTTCGGTGAACACACGGACACATACGTTAAGTCTCGGAGAAGAATTTAAAGAGAAAACAATGGATTTTTTAAGATGGACGGAGGGACTTTTTATTGCTGCTGAACCAACGAAAAACTCAACGCCGTTTAAACTAAAAATGTACCAAATCTGGAAGGCCGGCGAGACCCTTGGCAGCAGCGTAGACGGGCAGCGTTGCTGTGAATAACTATTGTTTTCATGTTGTCACGTTAGACCTTTTTTACCGTAGTGGCCAGTGAAGTTGCCCGTCTCCGTTACGGCTAAACGGTCTTCATGTGTTACGGCCCCGCAGTACCTTAACATACGTTTATGGCGCAGGAAACGCCGGCCGTAATCTCAACTGGTGAAACTGTAGAAGATGACTCAACTGGAAACCAACCAGTTCAATCCGGCCCCAACCGGAGCCTCACATCTGCTGAACAAGTCCTCGCTTTGATTCAAGCCGCCTGTTTCTAGAATATAACAAACGTCGTTATAATCACTCAAAGCTGCTCGTCACCGCTATAAAAAAGATTCATGGCGCAGTTTGGCTCGTAATGCCTCATAAGTCCTCGGCGTGTGTATTCCTGCCAGAAGTAAATGCAGAAAACGTGACGTTATTGTTAGTAACACGTGGTGCGCTGTTTCTGTATGGAAGCCCATTTACGCCAACGTAATAGAAAAGAGATGAGAAATCTTCTCAAAAAAATGATTTATCTTAAGTTTCTCATTATTTTGAGAAGCTAAGTCACTATTTGGAGAAGCTAACTCGAGAAGCTAAGTCACTATTTGGAGAAGCTAACTCGAGAAGCTAAGTCACTATTTGGAGAAGCTAAGTCACTATTTGGAGAAGCTAAGTCACTATTTGGAGAAGCTAACTCCAGAAGCTAAGTCACTATTTGGAGAAGCTAACTCACTATTTTGAGAAGCTAGCTCACTACTATTTTGAGAAGCTAACTCAATATTTTGAGAAGCTAACTCACTATTTGGAGAAGCTAACTCGAGAAGCTAAGTCACTATTTGGAGAAGCTAACTCACTATTTGGAGAAGCTAACTCACTATTTGGAGAAGCTAACTCACTATTTGGAGAAGCTAACTCACTACTATTTTGAGAAGCTAACTCACTACTATTTTGAGAAGCTAACTCACTACTATTTTGAGAAGCTAACTCAATATTTTGAGAAGCTAACTCACTATTTTGAGAAGCTAACTCGAGAAGCTAAGTCACTATTTGGAGAAGCTAACTCACTACTATTTGGATAAGCTAACTCACTATTTTGAGACGCTAACTCACTATTTTGAGACGCTAACTCACTATTTGGAGAAGCTAACTCACTATTTTGAGAAGCTAAGTCAGTATTTTGAGAAGCTAACTCAATATTTTGAGAAGCTAACTCACTATTTTGAGAAGCTAACTCACCATACTATTTTCATAAGCTAAGTCAATATTTTGAGAAGCTAACTCAATATTTTGAGAAGCTAACTCAATATTTGGAGAAGCTAAGTCAGTATTTGGAGAAGCTAAGTCAGTATTTGGAGAAGCTAACTCAATATTTGGAGAAGCTAACTCACTATTTTGAGACGCTAACTCACTATTTTGAGACGCTAACTCACTATTTTGAGAAGCTAAGTCAGTATTTTGAGAAGCTAACTCAATATTTTGAGAAGCTAACTCACTATTTTGAGAAGCTAACTCACCATACTATTTTCATAAGCTAAGTCAATATTTTGAGAAGCTAACTCAATATTTTGAGAAGCTAACTCACTATTTTGAGAAGCTAAGTCAGTATTTGGAGAAGCTAAGTCAGTATTTTGAGAAGCTAACTCAATATTTTGAGAAGCTAACTCACTATTTTGAGAAGCTAACTCACCATACTATTTTCATAAGCTAAGTCAATATTTTGAGAAGCTAACTCAATATTTTGAGAAGCTAACTCAATATTTGGAGAAGCTAAGTCAGTATTTGGAGAAGCTAAGTCAGTATTTGGAGAAGCTAAGTCAGTATTTGGAGAAGCTAACTCAATATTTGGAGAAGCTAACTCAATATTTGGAGAAGCTAACTCAATATTTTAAGGTTTCTCGTTATAAAGACTTACAGGATTCTCTTTTTTCATCACAAGGCTAAATTTTCATCGTATTTGTTTCTTTTACTGGCATTAATGGGCTTCCATATGCCCACCAATAAACAAGGTTCTCAGATCTGTAGCTTTGCTGAATCGCTCAAACTCAACTAGTTTCACTCCGTCATCGAAATGTAAAATAACACTAATTTGCTGCCGAGCTGCTTTATAGATTAAAGACGTTTTATATACCTGCAAATGTAAATTAAAATCAGAAAAAACAGGTTTATTCAACCAGCTTCGCTCTTAAACCCGCTTCTATTTTTACTCATTAACTCACTTCTTTGTAACTGATTTCTGCTCAAATTTTGCTCATAATTTAACTCTTAATTTGGGATAAAACAAACCGAAAAAAGGGCCATTCAATCTTACACACAGCTGACCACTTTAATTATAAAATATGATATTTAATCATGACGTTTCACTTTGAAAACCATCTGGATTTCTGTGATTTCTTAAATTTCCGGTAAACGGTAATTTAAAAATGTTTGCAATTTCAAAATATCCATACATCATTTTTTAGGGTTATATTTCACGATGTTAGTTTTGTTTACATATCACAATTTAAAAGACGCTTAACATGAATATTAAAATGCAGTAATTTTGACCTTTCTGTGCTTCCATACCCCATTTAAATCGGTCATGTTTCTCCTCAGCTTATGAAAAATGTTGGAAAATGCATATAAATGACTTGAAAACGACTCCTCGTACCGGATGTATTAATCCGATATAGACGAGCTGCCGTTGGAGTCGAACCTTTTGTGCGGGTGTGAGGCTCTGGTGGCGCCATACTGTAAAATATTGTAAATACTGTAAAAAAATAAAATAAAAAAGGTTGTAAATATTATCAGGTTTTTATAAGAGAACGTATTGTTAAAAGAGGAGAGGATGAAGGGATGAATGTGGATTAATAAAGATGACTTTTATAAAACTGCTGAGTCACTGGACGTGTTCATTCTCAAACATATCTGAAGCATTTTCATTTAATTTCTTTTTTCATCTGTTTTTATGAATGGAATCCGCTAGGTTCAACAGATATTAGAGTTCACAGCGTTCAGAGACACGGGTAATTCATGGGGAGGACGCACTTCCGTCTTTGAGTGGAATACCTGCAGAACAGCGACCTGTCGGCAGTAAGTAGTAGCTGTTGTAGATTCGGGTGAATTCGTGCGTGTTGTAGCAGTGTTGTTCCATTGAGAACGAGCTAGCATGCTAACGGTTAGCCCCCTAGGCCCCTCGTTTCGGCTACTGACGTAGAAAGCCGTGCGGGGTTTAGTTTTTATCGTTTA
>CM042336.1:22393851-22396351 GCA_023566125.1 Zingel zingel | reverse complement strand
TGAGAAGAAGGTCACTAAGTGAGAAGAAGGTCACTAAGTGAGAAGAAGAAGGTCACTAATTGAGAAGAAGAAGGTCACTAAGTGAGAAGAAGTAGGTCACTAAGTGAAAAGAAGGTCACTAAGTGAGAAGAAGAAGGTCACTAAGTGAGAAGAAGGTCACTAAGTGAGAAGAAGGTCACTAAGTGAGAAGAAGAAGGTCAATAACAGAGTCACACTGCGGCGGCCATGTTGCTCAGAAACATTTAATTCAACGGTCACCAACCGATCCACAACAGCCTGCTGCAGCCAGTTTGGGTTTTAAACCGTTTGGGTTCCTCTCCTAAAGTCAGACGTAAACCGATCATTCCCTGTCGCCGGGTCGTTTTCTCCCCAAAAAGCTGCCAGAGTTGAACTCCAAACAACCGTCACAACATAACGTACGCTGTCCCATTTAAATGTGGTTATATTCAATATTGGCAACTTTATTTAAAAAAACACAAACAAACAATACTTTATTTAAACCCCCTTAAAAAGGGACAGTTTGGGTGATTTTAGGGTGAGGTTGTCCGAGCTCCGTCTCCGTAGTCCGCGTGTTAGCGTTTCAGTGGCGAGCGTTCCCGGAGCCCGCGGGACGCCACGCTGCGGTCCCCATCACCTGATGGTGCGGTACATCATGAAGTCGACCGTGGTGCATCGTGGGAACTTCCCGATGGAGCTCTCCTCTACGGGCGTGTAGACTTTGATCTGCCGCATGTGCGTGTCGCGGCCGTTCTGGTGGTTGGCCAGCACCGCGATCTGGATCATGAAGGTGCTGATTGGCTCGTTGGTCCGCTAACACCACGACAACAACAACAACAACACAGACACTTTAGTCACTGGGGGGGGGGGGTGTGTGTGTGTGTGTGTGTGTGTGTGTGTGTGTGTGTGTGTGTGTGTGTGTGTGTGGACCCAAAGACGCGAGTTAGTCACCTGATTCATCAGAGAGATGTGAATCCAACCGCTGGGCTCCACCATCTCCAACTGCTGCAGAGAGGAAGAGGAGGAGGAAGAGTAGGAGGAGGATGAAGAGGAGGAAGAAGAGGAGGAGGAGGATGAAGAGGAGGAGGAAGAGTAGGAGGAGGAGGAAGAAGAAGAAGAAGAAGAAGAAGAAGAAGAAGAAGAAGAAGAAGAGGAGGATGAAGAAGAGGAGGAGGATGAAGAGGAGGAAGAGTAGGAGGAGGATGAAGAGGAAGAGGAGGATGAAGAGGAGGAGGAGGAAGAGGAGGAGGAGGATGAAGAGGAGGAAGAGTAGGAGGAGGATGAAGAGGAAGAGGAGGAGGAAGAGTAGGAAGACGGACCTACGTAAGTTTATTT
Organism: Zingel zingel; assembly: GCA_023566125.1. Lineage (NCBI taxonomy): Eukaryota > Metazoa > Chordata > Actinopteri > Perciformes > Percidae > Zingel > Zingel zingel. The sequence continues at coordinate 22,395,019 of CM042336.1, read as the reverse complement.
ATATACAACTTTTCACAGATAAAAAAAAAATCACAAAGTGCTGGAACACGATAAACAAGACGTACGAATTAGAGATTAGATTGATGCAAATATTTGGTGATTTAAAAATCCGATATTCCAATATATTGGCCGATTATTTATATATATATATATATATATATAAATAAATAAATAAATAAATAAAATATAGGGCTGTGGGACCATGGGGTTGTGGGACCATAGGGGTGTGGGAACATGGGGCTGTGGGACCATAGGGGCTGTGGGAACATGGGGCTGTGGGACCATAGGGGCTGTGGGACCATAGGGGCTGTGGGACCATATGGGGCTGTGGGACCATAGGGGCTGTGGGACCATGGGGCTGTGGGACCATGGGGGCTGTGGGAACATGGGGCTGTGGGACCATGGGGCTGTGGGACCATAGGGCTGTGGGACCATAGGGCTGTGGGACCATGGGGCTGTGGGACCATAGGGGCTGTGGGACCATAGGGGCTGTGGGACCATGGGGCTGTGGGACCATAGGGGCTGTGGGACCATAGGGCTGTGGGACCATATGGGGCTGTGGGACCATAGGGGCTGTGGGACCATGGGGCTGTGGGACCATATGGGGCTGTGGGACCATAGGGGCTGTGGGAACATGGGGCTGTGGGACCATAGGGGCTGTGGGACCATAGGGGCTGTGGGACCATGGGGCTGTGGGACCATAGGGGCTGTGGGACCATGGGGCTGTGGGACCATAGGGGCTGTGGGACCATGGGGCTGTGGGACCATAGGGGCTGTGGGACCATGGGGCTGTGGGACCATGGGGCTGTGGGACCATGGGCACGCTCCCAAAAGAATCAACAGAGTTTGAACAACGTAAAGAGAGCGGCAGTGCATTCTACTTCCTGGATCCGATCGGAACGTGAGGCAGCTTTGATACTTTGAACTTCAGGCAGACGTTGAAAAAAACGACAAACATCCGAAAAAGTTACAAACATCCGTTTACCCGGATCTCCTGCAGGTTGTGGAAGTTGTTTCCCACTCTGACGGAGATCTTACTGGGCGTGTAGCTCTCGTCTGACTTATAGTCGGCGTAAATACACAGCATCTTCACGGTCGTCCTCCTCCTGAACCAAACACAATCAGACAAACACATCAGTGACGTAAACAGACGGAGAGCTGGCGGATT
>CM042336.1:22381351-22391351 GCA_023566125.1 Zingel zingel | reverse complement strand
ACGCACGTTTTAACGCAGTTGAGCGGTGAGCTCTGGTTAGCTGTTAGCAGCTAATCCCCCTCGACTGTTAGACCGTCTCAAACCCACTAAAACTTAGATTACCATATAAATATTAGTAACACGTACAAGTAGGGGTAGTACAAGTCTCAAATACTGTGTGTCAGTGCATCAGATGAGGCCGTTGGACACAATTAAAGTTCAAATCCGCTTTGTTTTGCTGCAGCCACTTCGAATCTCCCACTTTTGTGAGTCGCTTTCAAGTCACGTCACCAGCACCGCGTCGCATTCTGTTTGCGTTGCTCCCGCCATCTTTCCAGCCGGCTTCCAGGAGAGGAACACGTTGCTGGGGAAAAAAAATAAGTTTCACCCGCAATTATTTGTGTCTAAACGTCGTTTCTCGTCTGTTTTCTTTCAAGCCCGGTAACCGGAGGCGAATAGGGGTGAGTTTTTAACTTATCGGTCCGGATTTTGGGCTTTTTCTGGGGTTGTATTGCCATAGAAACGAGAGTTGTTCCTCAACTGACCAGCTGTCAAAGTGCTGGGCCTCCGTTGCTAATGTCGTAGAACGTGAAGCTAACCGCTAGCTAACTGTTAGCTAGTAGCTAGCAGTTAGCTTAACGATAGCGTCAAGTGTAACGTCAGGGTTTTAACCGCTGATTAAACGTACCTTAATGTACAGGTGGAGTTGATTGGTAGTTGTACAGTGTAGGTTTGAACACAGCTGATGTTACTGACATAGCTTTCCCCGCAAAGATCACGACGTATCTTGAAGCGTTACCAAAAAGGATGGTGCACCAAAGTCTGTTCAATAATGTTCCAATTCAAGTTTTTCTTGCCCACCAACACACATAGACACGTACAAGGTCACAATTAACGGTGTTTTGTCAATATGTACGACCGGTTGATGATTTCGGGCATATTTTGACTCACTGATCGACACGTTATTTAAGGACAAATCGAAGTTTGGTGCTCGCCACCGCCCGTCACGTTGCGTTTCAAAGTTGTGATGTTGTAGATAGAACAACAGACTAACCTTACATTTTATATTTCATATATGTTTTACTTTGTGGTGAATGTTCGCGGCGTTGAGAAGGCGGACACCACTGGATAGTTAAATGCCTTGAATCACGCAGAACACCAGGCATGTACGTTCAGTGGCGAGGCAACAGTAAAAGGCCAGACTTTTAAACGGAGTCTGGTGTGACTCACTCTCGTTGCAGAAACACTGCGATCCTCAAACATCACTGGTTTGCAGCCGCTTCGTTTACGTCAGTTCGCCCTCCTGGGACCTTGGAATGAAAAACATAGGCTCTGAATTAAAGCCAGAAAGCATTAAATGGGGTTGCAGTCCCGAACAGGTAGAGACTGGTTCAGGGCTGCAGACTGTAGTAGTAGATATGTGGCACAGCAGCCCATTGTTAAAGCCAAAAGGCTGTGCGTTTTTTGTTCAAAATTGAATGTGTTGCTTCAGCAGAGTGGGTTCGAGCCTGAACACAGTCCTCTACATTTAGATATTGTGTGTTGGCTTTGGTACCCGCATATTACCATTATTTATAGATAGATAGATAGATAGATAGATAGATAGATACGTAGATGGATGGATGGATAGACAGATGGATATGTAGATGGATACAGAGCCAGCCCGACCCATAAGCAAACTATTAGGGCCCCGTGGCTACCAGAGGGCCCCCAAGAGCGCTTGAAATGTCCCACAATAGAGCTCATAACAGAGCCGGTCTATTTAAAGATAGCGTTGCTGCTAATAGGTCTCATATTAGTCTTTTAAATGCTTATTTGTACATTATGAGTGCTTAAACTAATATTTACAATACACAAGTTGGTTTAGTGCCAAGTGCAGTGGCAACAGGGCCCCCAAAAGTCTAGGGCCGGCCCTGGATGGATGGATGGATGGATGGATGGGTGGATGGGTAGACTTTATTAATCCCAAACTGGGAAATAACTCCTTTAGAGCAGCAGGTTACATGGACATACACACACTCACTCACTCACACACATTCTTTAAGCTTTCTTAATTTAATTTACTTTTATCTGCTGTAGCATTTCCAATGTTTTAGACACAGATATGGTATATAAAACGCTCCGAAACGATGTGAAGAGACGCAAAACTACCACAAAGGGACACAAACCGACTACAAAGAGACGCCAAATAACCGTAGAGACCTAAAGCGACCCCAAAGAAAACCGAAATGTCCAAAAAGAGACACAGAGAGTACAAAGAGACACAAAATGTATGGTTGTACAATGTACGTTCATTGACAAACATAACCTTTTTATAGAGGAAGGACGCCAAATACGCGCACGTAGTTGAGATATATCAAAAAGTGAATCTGCATCAGGAGCTGCTGCAACAGGCTGCCATCTCCACGGTGATCAATCAAATCAACTTTATCTGTGATCAGACACAACATACAACAATACGTAGTCCGTAATAATCATACCCGGGAATAATAGTGTGTGTGTGTGTGTGTGTGTGTGTGTGTGTGTGTGTGTGTGTGTGTGTGTGTGTGTGTGTGTGTGTGTGTGTGTGTGTGTGTGTGTGTGTGTGTGTGTGTGTGTGTGTGTGTGTGTGTGTGTGTGTGTGTCTCTCTCTGTGTGTGTGTGTGTCTCTCTCTGTGTGTGTCTGTCTCTCTCTCTGTGTGTGTGTGTGTGTGTGTGTCTCTCTGTGTGTGTCTGTCTCTCTCTGTGTGTGTGTGTGTGTCGCTCTCTGTATGTATGTGTTCGTGTCGGTCTGTGTGTGTGTCTCTCTCTCTCTCTCTCTCTCTCTCTCTCTGTGTGTGTCTGTCTCTGTGTGTGTGTGTGTGTGTGTCTCTCTGTGTGTGTCTGTGTGTCTGTCTCTCTCTGTATGTATGTGTTTGTGTCGGTCTGTGTGTATCGCTCTCTCTCTCTCTCTCTCTGTGTGTGTCTGTCTCTGTGTGTGTGTGTCTGTTTCTCTGTGTGTGTCTGTCTGTCTCTGTGTGTGTGTGTGTGTGTGTGTGTGTGTGTCTGTGTGTGTGTGTGTGTGTGTCTGTTTCTCTGTGTGTGTCTGTCTCTCTCTGTATGTATGTGTTTGTGTCGGTCTGTGTGTATCGCTCTCTCTCTCTCTCTCTGTGTGTGTGTCTGTCTCTGTGTGTGTGTGTCTGTTTCTGTGTGTGTGTGTGTGTGTGTGTGTGTGTGTGTGTGTGTGTGTGTGTGTGTGTGTCTCATAGTCAATAATAATCCTACTCGAGAATAAATAAATACTTAAGAGGTCTGCGTGTGTGTGTTGGTTGAAAATGCTTTGAGCTTCTCTCTCGAATGCGTCTCTGTCTGAACGTCTGTACACCTTCCAACCCAATCAACTCTGGTCCGTTGTTTGTTTCTAGCTCCACGGGTGCTAGCGTCCGTCATCCCAGCCCTCCATCATGGCGGATAAAAACACCAGGATCGCCATCGTCAACCACGACAAATGCAAACCTAAGAAATGCCGTCAGGAGTGCAAGAAGAGCTGCCCAGTGGTCCGCATGGGTGAGTGGTCCTCCAGACGGTGGTCAGACCCCGACAGGCTCCAACTCTGACACCAGACACTAACTGTGTGTGTGTGTGTGTGTCTGTGTGTGTGTGTGTGTGTGTGTGTGTGTGTGTGTGTGTGTGTGTGTGTGTGTGTGTGTGTGTGTGTGTGTGTGTGTGTGTGTGTGTCTGTTTGTCTGTGTGTGTGTCTCTACGTGTGTGCTTGTGTGTCTCTGTTTTTGTGTGTGTGTCTCTGTTTTTGTGTGTGTGTGTGTGTGTCTCTCTGTCTGTGTTTCTATATATGTGTGTGTGTGTCTCTGTCTGTGTGTGTGTGTGTGCTTGTGTGTCTCTGTTTTTGTGTGTGTGTGTCTGTCTGTGTTTCTCTGTGTGTGTGTGTGTCTCTGTCTGTGTGTTTCTATATATGTGTGTGTGTGTGTGTGTCTGTCTGTGTTTCTCTATGTATGTATGTGTGTGTGTGTGTTTCTATGTGTGTGTGCAGGTAAGCTGTGTATCGAGGTGACTCCTCAGAGTAAGATCGTCTGGATCTCAGAGTCTCTGTGTATAGGCTGCGGCATCTGCATCAAGGTAATTACACCTGGAGACACTTTTCAGACTATATTTTGTTAAAAAATATAAATCTTCTGTGACTATTGCTCTTCTGTTATGGCACTTTTGATTCAGCAGTCAGTCATCGGAGCATATTATCATGTACAACAGGATTTGTCCTTCAAACAATCAAAAAAAAAAAAATAATGAAGCATTGATGACTGGAATCATTGTAGCCGTGTATGTCTGTGTATACAGTGCTCAGCATACGTTAGCACACCCATGCTAAAGTTGACTAAAAATAGGAATAAAAAATAATCTTTTGGAAATTGATCTTAATGCCTTAATTAAAAAAAATAGGAAAAATCCAACCTTTAAGGACACCAATTTTCTTTGTGAATGAATAATGTATTGGAAATAAATAAATGTTCTTCCTTAAAATACAGGCGGCATAAGTCAGTACACCCCTATGTATAATTCCCATAGAGGCAGGCAGACTTTTATTTTGAAAGGCCAGTTATTTCATGGATCCAGGATACTATGCATCCTGATAAAGCTCCCTTGGCCTTTTGGAATTAAAATAAAATGTCATTGTTGTTGGTTGTGTTCTTGGTTTGTATCTGCTGTTTTTTCTCTCTCTGTAAAAGCACTTTGTAACCTTGTTTTTAAAATCTGGCTGTCCTTTTTTGTCGTTTTTAGAAATGTCCGTTCGGAGCTTTGTCGATCGTCAACCTGCCCAGCAACCTGGAGAAGGAAACCACACACAGATACTGCGCCAACTCCTTCAAACTGCACCGGTACGCTGCCTGAACTCCTGATTAGGGGAGGGAAAAATAATCGATTCTTAGATGCATCGTGATTCTCTCTCGAACGATTCGATTATCGATTCTGATAAGTTAATAATCGATTATTTTATTTAAGATTTTTTTTTTTTTTTTTTTTTTAATGTTGATTTTTATTTAAATGTTACTGTCTCCAGACAAGTACAAATCAGAAAACAGAGTGACTGAAAGAGGACGGGATAATGGACAACAACTTAGAGTTTGGGCAGAAAAAACACACAAAAATGGCCAAAAGGGAAAAAAAATGTTTGTGTATATACACATGATCTAATAAGACCTCCGTAAAATAATTAGGCAACACACATATAGGCTGTTCATCTACTATATGTTACATCACGTTACATCTGACCACCTCATGTATCACGTTCTAAGAAGCCAATCCTCCACCTTTAAACATGACGGAGCCTTGAAAGTGACGACGTTGAGGAGATTGTTGCGGCTGTAAGCAGTCCAACAAAGTGCTTCCGCTGTGACATGTAGAGCTGCAAAGATTAATCGATTAGTTGTCAACTTTTAAATTAATCGCCATCTATTTTGATAATCGATTAGTCGGTTTGAGTAATTTTTTAAGACAAAAGTAAAAAATTCTTTGATTCCAGCTTCTTAAATGTGAATATTGTTCTAGTATCTTCTCTCTGACAGTAATCTGAATATCTTCTAGTATCTTCTCTCCTCTGGGACAGTAATCTGAATATCTTCTAGTCTCTTCTCTCCTCTGGGACAGTAATCTGAATATCTTCTAGTCTCTTCTCTCCTCTGGGACAGTAATCTGAATATCTTCTAGTCTCTTCTCTCCTCTGGGACAGTAATCTGAATATCTTCTAGTCTCTTCTCTCCTCTGGGACAGTAATCTGAATATCTTCTAGTCTCTTCTCTCCTCTGACAGTAATCTGAATATCTTCTAGTCTCTTCTCTCCTCTGGGACAGTAATCTGAATATCTTCTAGTCTCTTCTCTCCTCTGGGACAGTAATCTGAATATCTTCTAGTCTCTTCTCTCCTCTGGGACAGTAATCTGAATATCTTCTAGTATCTTCTCTCCTCTGCGACAGTAATCTGAATATCTTCTAGTCTCTTCTCTCCTCTGGGACAGTAATCTGAATATCTTCTAGTCTCTTCTCTCCTCTGGGACAGTAATCTGAATATCTTCTAGTATCTTCTCTCTGACAGTAATCTGAATATCTTCTAGTATCTTCTCTCCTCTGGGACAGTAATCTGAATATCTTCTAGTATCTTCTCTCTGACAGTAATCTGAATATCTTTCAGTTGTGGACAGAACAAGACGTTTGAGGAAGTCATCTTAGGCTTTTTTTTAGGAAACACTGATCCACATTATTCACCATGTTTTGACATTTTTATAGATCAAACAACTAATCGATTAATCGAGAAAATATTCAACAGATTAATCGACTATGAAAATAATCGTTAGTTGCAGCCCTAGTGACATGCTCCAGATTGTGTTGCAATGATTTATTCCTCCACACGTAAAGTACAACTAGAGCTGCACTTACCAAATGTAAAGTTACTACGAAATAAGTGCGTTAGTGCGGCTCCCAGGTATGTTCGCTCCCAGGTGAAGCAAACACGTTATCACTTCCGCTCAACCGCGATTTAAAAACGTCCACCACCTACACTATAAGTACACAATATAATTACCAATAGTGTAGTGTAGTATAGTATATGGCAGTAGCTCAGTCCATAGGGAGTTGGGTTGGCAACCAGAGGGTTGCTGGTTCAAATCCCCGTATGGATACAGAGGTGGACTGGTCAGTTCACCTGCTGGGCACTGCCGTGTGTGTGTGTGTGTGTGTGTGTGTGTGTGTGTGTTCAACATACAATATGTGGCTCTTATACAGCTTTTTGATTTTTTAGCTTGGTTGAGGATAGAAGTGCGAAGACGGATCACAATGACGTCGTATTGTTTTCATATAGCCTGTTATTACGTTTTGAAGTTGTTCCGTTTCAACTGACCAAAAAAAAACAAAATCATTTTTGGTTTGTTGTGATTTCAACAACAACCCAATGTTTGTGGTTCTTTCTACTCTTACAATTATTTATATATATATATATTTTTTTTTTTAACGTATTTTTATATACATATACGTATATACATTATATATGTATTTTTACATTGTCATATTGGTACTTTTACTTCAGTCCACTGATGCACTTTATACGTAGTTAGTTTGAAACATATTTTTAGGCCTTTTATTATCACAGGACAGCTGAGGACATGAAAGGAGAGAGAGGGGGGGAATGACATGCTGCAAAGGGCCGCTGCGTCGAGGAGTGAACCTCTATACATGTGCGCCTGCTCTACCAACTGAGCTAACCCAGCCACAGTTGGAAACATATTGTGAGCCCTTAATGTCAGTTTGTGTATATAATAATGTAATTTTGTGTGTGTGTGTGTGTAGACTGCCGATCCCCCGGCCCGGTGAGGTTCTGGGGCTGGTGGGGACCAACGGTATCGGCAAGTCCACAGCTCTGAAGATCCTGGCCGGGAAACAGAAACCCAACCTGGGCAGATTCGATGTAAGTGTTCAAACGTCCCCGCTGTCTCCTCCCAGAACACGAGTCATGTTTCTGGAAAGCTGATAAGATGTGTGTTCCCAGCGCTGCTGCGCTGATGAGATAAGGCGTGGGTGTAGCTGCTCACAGCTGCCGTTTTGTCTCCTGAACAACAATGAACAACTTAGTTTGCTGTAAAAAGGCATGTAGGCATGGTAGAGGTGTCAATCTTCCCTGATCTTTCGATTACGGTATCATGTCTTTGATTCGATATTTCGATGCATCACAATGCGTCAAATACATTTTTCTATTAAAGCCATATAGGATATTTAATTAAAAGCTTTTCAAACTTCAAAAACTGAACATTCTGCAGTGCTCTGATACTAAATAAACTGGATATATAAAACTACAGCACGGAGCACACAGCACTTCCTGAATGTGCAGAACATAACAGAATATGTAAACAGAAAGGTTGTCAGGCCTACATCAAGTTGTAAACAGAAATAATCGATTATGGCCCGGCTTATTATGTTCACTCGAGTTTCTGCGCGCGAAAGTCACCGGACACCACAATCTTCTGAACATAGTCATACTGAGAAACACAGAGAGAGTTGTGTGGAGCTGATAGTCTTAATTAGCTTTGTAGCAACTCATTTGGCAACGGCTCGAACGTAACGGACGCAATCAATGCTACTTGTTTCACGGATGCAGTTAAATCAGGATTGGTTGTGTGTGTCAGGGTCTGTGCTGCAGGGTTCGAGAGAAATTGCCAATTTTGGACAAGCGATGAGCCTTAAAGTCGACTCCTTTCCCTCGGTCTCTGCGCTGTGTGACACGTTGTCATTGTTAATATGCTGACGTACATGCGACCTGTGTTTTCTCTCCCAGAATCCTCCAGACTGGCAGGAGATCTTGACCTACTTCAGGGGGTCTGAGCTGCAGAACTATTTCACCAAAATCCTGGAGGACGACCTGCGGGCCATCGTCAAACCGCAATACGTGGACCAGATCCCAAAAACTGTCAAGGTAAACGAGTTTTAACTCATCTCGTACACAGCACAGCGGTGGGAAGTGACTAAGTACATTTGTTCAAGTACTGTACAGCAGATTAATGCTGATTACTCTCCGCTAGGGCTGCAACTAACGATTATTTTCATAGTCAATTAATCTGTTGATTATTTTTTCGATTAATCGATTAGTTGTTTGATCTATAAAAATGTCAAAACATGGTGAATAATGTGGATCAGTGTTTCCTAAAGCCTAAGATGACGTCCTCAAATGTCTTGTTTTGTCCACAACTCAAAGATATTCAGATTACTGTCCCAGAGGAGAGAAGACACTAGAAGATATTCAGATTACTGTCACAGAGGAGAGAAGAGACTAGAATATATTCAGATTACTGTCAGAGGAGAGAAGAGACTAGAAGATATTCAGATTACTGTCCCAGAGGAGAGAAGAGACTAGAAGATATTCAGATTACTGTCCCAGAGGAGAGAAGAGACTAGAAGATATTCAGATTACTGTCCCAGAGGAGAGAAGATACTAGAAGATATTCAGATTACTGTCACAGAGGAGAGAAGACACTAGAAGATATTCAGATTACTGTTCCAGAGGAGAGAAGAAACTAGAAGATATTCAGATTACTGTCCCAGAGGAGAGAAGAGACTAGAAGATATTCAGATTACTGTCCCAGAGGAGAGAAAATACTAGAAGATATTCAGATTACTGTCCCAGAGGAGAGAAGAGACTAGAAGATATTCAGATTACTGTCCCAGAGGAGAGAAGATACTAGAAGATATTCAGATTACTGTCACAGAGGAGAGAAGAGACTAGAAGATATTCAGATTACTGTCCCAGAGGAGAGAAGATACTAGAAACATATTCACATTTAACAAGCTGGAATCAGAGAAATCTTATTTTTTTTATAAAAAAATGACTCAAACGATTAATTGATTATCAAAATAGTTGGCGATTAATTTAATAGTTGACAACTAATCGATTCCTCGTTGCAGCTCTAACTCTCCGCTACATTTACGTAACGGCTATAGATGTTTTGATTTTACTTACAAAACATATGATCACCTTATTAACTATGATGTTGTAGATTAAAGGCCCCTCGTATCCTCCCTGGGGTTATTATGGATCCCATGTAACTTCTAGGCAAGACCCGCCCTACGAAGCAGCTCGATTGGTTGGGGTTAGGCATTGACCTCGAGTGGTTAAGGTTAGGATAGCCGACTGGTCAGGGGATAGGACCTGTACAAATGGGGTTACGTTACCTCGCGTAAGCATGGACGCCTGGCCAATAGTAGTGTGTGAATGCTATTGAAGGGCAGGCCTAGAAGTTTCTCACTGGGATGTATGTGAGGTCAACATTGAAGTGCCTGGGAAAAATAATTTTAGTAACTTGTTGCACACGATGAATACTTGTGTACAAATGATTATCTTGTCTGCGAATTGCCGACCTCACGCTGAACGACTGGTCAAGCGATTCCACTGTCCCGGACTAATTTCCACTAATGGAATGAAGAGAGTCCTGCTAGATTTGGGGCACGCTCCCGTCGTCTCAGTAGCTTTGTGTTAGGTGGTCATAAAATTCTGTCCGATCAAGTCTTTT
>CM042336.1:22316351-22371351 GCA_023566125.1 Zingel zingel | reverse complement strand
ATTGTGATGTCACCCAGCCCCCCATTAATGTCCAAATTTCCCCAAAATGGTCGTTTGTGCTGATTTGTGCCGTTAAAAGAAACATTTGTGCTACTTTGGTTTTTACGTTCTCAGCTTTAATTTGTTAAACGGACACTATTTGTACTGCGAAGGCTTCGGGACATCCCAAAACGCTTAACGCGAAAACGCGTTTTTAATGTGCCTAAACAACGATCATGAACACTTCAGCCTGTCAAAAACAACTAAACCGAAATCCAACGATCATAGAAGTTCTCTCACGTTAACGTTTTCTTCTTCGTCGGCGCCTCTGGCGAGGAAAAAGCGTAACGTACCGAAGCAACGATCAATGATCACCACATTTCTCTCTCATATTGCTCCTCATAACCACTGAAAACTGTCAAAAAATCGAACCCAAAGGCTTATTATTATGGACGTTATCTGACATTAAGCGTTTCTGCTTCACATTTTCAGCAGGGCAACGGAGCGGCTGTGGGTTGACTCTCCACAGTTCTCATGGGCTTTATAATGCTGCGTTCCCAGAAACCCATAACTCGCGTTTTCACGACCTTCTGCCCGTGAAAGCGCCCTGGAACGGCAGTCAAACCCGTAACTTACTCCCCGTGAACTGGTACCAGATCGTTGTACTCCCAGTTACAGTTTTTGACGTCACACACACACATAAACAACAATGGCGACCCCTGTTGTTGCTGTACAGACGCCGGTGATTAACGGTGAGAAATAGAAATAGAAATGGACATAAATAGACATGACTAGGTAACGTAAAGTAATTCCGCACATTGTAATCAAAACAATACACATACGAATGTGTACTACTACAGGTTATGTTTATTAAATGAAGCCCAAAATATGTCGCTGACTAGAAATCGCTAGTATCAGCTAGCACTAGCTAGCCCTAGCTAACATCAACGGTAGGTAGCCGCTAGCTAATGCTAACGCTAACGCTAATGCTAGAAGGGTTTGTCGTGACTTTGCCTGGAACGCTACCAAATCGTGAGTCGTGACTTGAAGTCGTAACTACCTAGGGGTGGGAATCAGCAGAGGTCTCGTGATACGATATCATCTCGATACTTATGTCACGATACGATATTATTGCGATTTTAAACATATTGCAATATTCTGCATTTTTAACATATTCTTTTTTCCAACTTCAAATTTTTCCCAATTTCAAAATATGTCCCCAAAAGGAAATTTTGTCAACATCCGTTTTATCTAAAAAGAAACATTTCTCTGTCTGTTCATCTCTGCTGCAAAATGGGATTGTGAAGCCGACAACCTGACCAGCACGGATGAATTATAACAGATCGATACTTGGCGTCTGTGTATCGATACAGTATAGTATTGCGATACTATGCTGTATCGATCCCCCCCCCCCCCCTCTCTCCCCCCCCCCCCCCTCTCTTCCCCCCTCCCCCCCCCCCCCCATAACTAACGGGCTAAAAGTTGTGTCTGGAACGCAGCATAAGTCCTAACGTGAAGAAGCTGGTGATTGATCGTTCGTTGTTTAGGTACATTTAACAACGATCAATCATCACCAAATTTTTATAATATTTTTTGGATGACATGGCGGGCAGCTTCACGCAGGTTCAGAGTACTACGAGTTGTATTTAACGACTGGACTTTTCCCTCTCTGTCTCCCAGGACACCGAACAGAAGAAGAGTGGAAACTACTTCTTCCTGGACGACTAAAACGACTTTCCCGTGCGACCAACCGTGACTTCCTGCGACGCTTCAGGGGCTGCGTTCAACACGTGGCGGCGTTCAGAGCGCAGCCACCACATCTACCGACACGTACAACCAAGCTGCGTTCACAACAAACAGCAGATATGTTTAAAGAAACTATCATAAGAAATTTAAAAGATGTTAAAAAAAACTCCATCAGCCTTTAATGTGCCAGGCTGCTAAGCCGGCAATGTTGTGAAGCGTTTAAAATGAACAAAGTGCATCGCGTTCTCTGTCAATTATCCTGAACACACGGAGCTGCGTTCACAAGCCAGCGACATTGTGGAACATTAAACAGCGTATTTTAACTCATGCATTTACATCAAATGAAAATAAACTGATGCTACCTGATCCAAGACCTGTTTCCATCTTTATTTGTTATGTCTAATAGTCTCTGTACTCGTACTACTGATACTATTATGTCTAATAGTATCTGTACTCGTACTACTAATCCTATTATGTCATAGTATCTGTACTCGTACTACTAATCCTATTATGTTTAATAGTATCTGTACTCGTACTACTAATCCTATTATGTCATAGTATCTCTACTCATACTACTAATCCTATTATGTCATAGTATCTGTACTCGTACTACTAATCCTATTATGTTTAATAGTATCTGTACTCGTACTACTAATCCTATTATGTCATAGTATCTGTACTCGTACTACTCATCCTATTATGTCATAGTTTCTGTACTCGTACTACTCATCCTATTATGTCTAATAGTATCTGTACTCATACTACTAATCCTATTATGTCTAATAGTATCTGTACTCGTACTACTAATCCTATTATGTCTAATAGTATCTGTACTCATACTACTAATCCTATTATGTCTAATAGTATCTGTACTCATACTACTAATCCTATTATGTCTAATAGTATCTGTACTCGTACTACTAATCCTATTATGTCTAATTTGATATGTCCTCGGCTGGTTCTGTGTCCCCTCTAAGCTCGTATTTGTACCCCGAGGTGCGAGCATCGAGGAGCTATCGCCGAGGAAACGTGAGAGCAGCCTTCCCGAAAGCCGTGCAGCTGAAAGTCGTTGCTAACTCAACAGCCGACGAATTTACGTGATGCTTCAGAGGAAAGGACGACTCGTCCCTCTAAAACACATTGGCTCGTTGCCTCTCTCCTCCCGTGATTTCCTCACGTCTTAGTCCCTCCCACCAAGGAAGCACGGCAGAGACGCATGGGAGGAGTGGAGTACATGAGATACAGCTTTAGTCTTCACAGTAAGAGCTTGCTCGGTCCCTTCCTAAGGATGACTTTTAGCCACTTTTTTCGACATACTTTCGACAGACTATACTATGACATTTTTCGTAATGTGTATGTGATGTAATGAAACTGTTCATTTTCAGAGTGTGTCTTGTATGAAGTTCTGTGGGACTGACTCAGAGACGGACTTTTGCAGACTCTGACACACCGTAAACTAACTCTTCTTGTGCACAAGAATCAAAATACAACAATGACAATTTATTGACTCAAGATCTTTATTGAACAAATCCTCGTTACCAAAATTCCATTACACCTTTTATCCATTTTTTTCGACATACTATACTATGACTTTTTTTTCCACTTTTTTCGACATACTATGACTTTTTTTGACATACTATACTATGACTTTTTTTTCCACTTTTTCCGACGTACTATACTATGACTTTTTTCGACGTACTATACTATGACTTTTTTCGACGTACTATACTATGACTTTTTTCGACATACTATACTATGACTTTTTTCGACGTACTATACTATGACTTTTTTCGACGTACTATACTATGACTTTTTTTCCACTTTTTTCGACATACTATACTATGACTTTTTTTTCCACTTTTTTCGACATACTATACTATGACTTTTTTTTCCACTTTTTTCGACATACTATACTATGACTTTTTTTCCACTTTTTCCGACGTACTATACTATGACTTTTTCCGACATACTATACTATGACTTTTTTCGACATACTATACTATGACTTTTTTCGACGTACTATACTATGACTTTTTTTGACTTACTATACTATGACTTTTTTCGACGTACTATACTATGACTTTTTTCGACATACTATACTATGACTTTTTTTGACTTACTATACTATGACTTTTTTCGACGTACTATACTATGACTTTTTTCGACATACTATACTATGACTTTTTTTCCACTTTTTCCGACATACTATACTATGACTTTTTTTCCACTTTTTTCGACATACTATACTATGACTTTTTTCCACTTTTTTCGACATACTATACTATGACTTTTTTTCCACTTTTTTCGACATACTATACTATGACTTTTTTCGACATACTATAATATGACTTTTTTTTCCACTTTTTTCGACATACTATACTATGACTTTTTTCGACATACTATACTATGACTTTTTTTTCCACTTTTTCCGACATACTATACTATGACTTTTTTTTCCACTTTTTTCGACATACTATACTATGACTTTTTTCTCTATTCGACATACTATACTATGACTTTTTTCGTAATGTGTATGTGATGTAATGAAACTGTTCATTTTCAGAGTGTGTCTTGTATGAAGTTCTGTGGGACTGACTCAGAGACGGACTTTTGCAGACTCTGACACACCGTAAACTAACTCTTCTTGTGCACAAGAATCAAAATACAACAAAGACAATTTATTGACTCAAGATCTTTGATGAACAAATCCTTGTTACCAAAATTCCATTACACCTTTTATCCATTTTTTTCGACATACTATACTATGACTTTTTTTTCCACCTTTTTCAACATACTATGACTTTTTTCGACATATTATACTATGATTTTTTTCGACATATTATACTATGACTTTTTCCGACATACTATACTATGACTTTTTTTCCACTTTTTCCGACGTACTATTACTATGACTTTTTTCGACATACTATACTATGACTTTTTTTGACTTACTATACTATGACTTTTTTCGACATACTATACTATGACTTTTTTTCCACTTTTTCCGACATACTATACTATGACTTTTTTCTCTATTCGACATACTATACTATGACTTTTTTCTCTATTCGACGTACTATACTTTGACTTTTTTCGACATACTATACTATGACTTTTTTCGACGTACTATACTATGACTTTTTTCGACGTACTATACTATGACTTTTTTTCCACTTTTTTCGACGTACTATACTATGACTTTTTTCGACGTACTATACTATGACTTTTTTTGACTTACTATACTATGACTTTTTTCGACGTACTATACTATGACTTTTTTTCCACTTTTTTCGACGTACTATACTATGACTTTTTTCGACGTACTATACTATGACTTTTTTTGACGTACTATACTATGACTTTTTTCGACGTACTATACTATGACTTTTTTCGACGTACTATACTATGACTTTTTTCGACATACTATACTATGACTTTTTTTGACTTACTATACTATGACTTTTTTCGACGTACTATACTATGACTTTTTTCGACATACTATACTATGACTTTTTTTCCACTTTTTCCGACATACTATACTATGACTTTTTTTTCCACTTTTTCCAACATACTATACTATGACTTTTTTCCACTTTTTCCGACATACTATACTATGACTTTTTTTTCCACTTTTTCCGACATACTATACTATGACTTTTTTTCCACTTTTTTCGACATACTATACTATGACTTTTTTTCCACTTTTTTCGACATACTATACTATGACTTTTTTTCCACTTTTTTCGACATACTATACTATGACTTTTTTCGACATACTATAATATGACTTTTTTTCCACTTTTTTCGACATACTATACTATGACTTTTTTTCCACTTTTTTCGACATACTATAATATGACTTTTTTTCCACTTTTTTCGACATACTATACTATGACTTTTTTCGACATACTATACTATGACTTTTTTCGACATACTATACTATGACTTTTTTTTCCACCTTTTTCAACATACTATGACTTTTTTCGACATATTATACTATGATTTTTTTCGACATATTATACTATGACTTTTTCCGACATACTATACTATGACTTTTTTTCCACTTTTTCCGACATACTATACTATGACTTTTTTCTGACATACTATACTATGACTTTTTTTGCACTTTTTCCGACATACTATACTATGACTTTTTTTTCCACTTTTTTCGACATACTATACTATGACTTTTTTTCCACTTTTTCCGACATACTATACTATGACTTTTTTCGACATACTATACTATGACTTTTTTTTCCACTTTTTCCGACATACTATACTATGACTTTTTTTTCCACTTTTTTCGACATACTATACTATGACTTTTTTCGACATACTATACTATGACTTTTTTTTCCACTTTTTTCGACATACTATACTATGACTTTTTTTCCACTTTTTCCGACGTACTATACTATGACTTTTTTCGACGTACTATACTATGACTTTTTTCGACATACTATACTATGACTTTTTTCGACATACTATACTATGACTTTTTTTTCCACTTTTTCCGACATACTATACTATGACTTTTTTTCCACTTTTTCCGACGTACTATTACTATGACTTTTTTCGACGTACTATACTATGACTTTTTTCGACATACTATACTATGACTTTTTTTCCACTTTTTTCGACATACTATACTATGACTTTTTTTCCACTTTTTCCGACATACTATACTATGACTTTTTTTCCACTTTTTCCGACGTACTATTACTATGACTTTTTTCGACATACTATACTATGACTTTTTTCGACATACTATACTATGACTTTTTTCTCTATTCGACATACTATACTATGACTTTTTTCTCTATTCGACGTACTATACTATGACTTTTTTCGACATACTATACTATGACTTTTTTCGACGTACTATACTATGACTTTTTTCGACGTACTATACTATGACTTTTTTTCCACTTTTTTCGACGTACTATACTATGACTTTTTTCGACATACTATACTATGACTTTTTTCGACGTACTATACTATGACTTTTTTCGACGTACTATACTATGACTTTTTTGACTTAATATACTATGACTTTTTTCGACGTACTATACTATGACTTTTTTCGACATACTATACTATGACTTTTTTTGACTTACTATACTATGACTTTTTTCGACGTACTATACTATGACTTTTTTCGACATACTATACTATGACTTTTTTTGACTTACTATACTATGACTTTTTTCGACGTACTATACTATGACTTTTTTTCCACTTTTTCCGACATACTATACTATGACTTTTTTTTCCACTTTTTCCGACATACTATACTATGACTTTTTTTTCCACTTTTTCCGACATACTATACTATGACTTTTTTTTCCACTTTTTCCGACATACTATACTATGACTTTTTTTCCACTTTTTTCGACATACTATACTATGACTTTTTTCGACATACTATACTATGACTTTTTTCCACTTTTTCCGACATACTATACTATGACTTTTTTTTCCACTTTTTTCGACATACTATACTATGACTTTTTTCTCTATTCGACATACTATACTATGACTTTTTTCGTAATGTGTATGTGATGTAATGAAACTGTTCATTTTCAGAGTGTGTCTTGTATGAAGTTCTGTGGGACTGACTCAGAGACGGACTTTTGCAGACTCTGACACACCGTAAACTAACTCTTCTTGTGCACAAGAATCAAAATACAACAAAGACAATTTATTGACTCAAGATCTTTGATGAACAAATCCTTGTTACCAAAATTCCATTACACCTTTTATCCATTTTTTTCGACATACTATACTATGACTTTTTTTTCCACCTTTTTCAACATACTATGACTTTTTTCGACATATTATACTATGATTTTTTTCGACATATTATACTATGACTTTTTCCGACATACTATACTATGACTTTTTTTCCACTTTTTCCGACATACTATACTATGACTTTTTTCGACATACTATACTATGACTTTTTTTCCACTTTTTCCGACATACTATACTATGACTTTTTTTTCCACTTTTTCCGACATACTATACTATGACTTTTTTTTCCACTTTTTTCGACATACTATACTATGACTTTTTTTTCCCACTTTTTTCGACATACTATATGACTTTTTTTCCACTTTTTCCGACGTACTATACTATGACTTTTTTCGACATACTATACTATGACTTTTTTTCCACTTTTTCCGACATACTATACTATGACTTTTTTTTCCACTTTTTCCGACATACTATACTATGACTTTTTTCGACATACTATACTATGACTTTTTTTCGACTTTTTTCGACGTACTATACTATGATTTTTTTCGACATACTATACTATGACTTTTTTTGACTTACTATACTATGACTTTTTTCGACGTACTATACTATGACTTTTTTCGACATACTATAATATGACTTTTTTTCCACTTTTTCCGACGTACTATACTATGACTTTTTTCGACATACTATACTATGACTTTTTTTCCACTTTTTCCGACATACTATACTATGACTTTTTTTTCCACTTTTTCCGACATACTATACTATGACTTTTTTCGACATACTATACTATGACTTTTTTCGACATACTATACTATGACTTTTTTTCGACTTTTTTCGACGTACTATACTATGACTTTTTTCGACATACTATACTATGACTTTTTTTGACTTACTATACTATGACTTTTTTCGACGTACTATACTATGACTTTTTTCGACATACTATAATGACTTTTTTTTTCCACTTTTTTCGACATACTATACTATGACTTTTTTTTCCACTTTTTCCGACATACTATACTATGACTTTTTTCTCTATTCGACATACTATACTATAACTTTTTTTTCCACTTTTTTCGACATACTATACTATGACTTTTTTCTCTATTCGACATATTATACTATGACTTTTTTTTCCACTTTTTTCGACATACTATACTATGACTTTTTTCCACTTTTTTCGACATACTATAATATGACTTTTTTTCCACTTTTTTCGACATACTATACTATGACTTTTTTCTGTCTTCGACATACTATACTATGACTTTTTTCCACTTTTTTCGACATACTATAATATGACTTTTCTCTATTCGACATACTATACTATGACTTTTTTTCCACTTTTTCCGACGTACTATACTATGACTTTTTTCGACATACTATACTATGACTTTTTTCGACATACTATACTATGACTTTTTTCGACGTACTATACTATGACTTTTTTCGACATACTATACTATGACTTTTTTCAACATACTATACTATGACTTTTATCGACGTACTATACTATGACTTTTTTCGACATACTATACTATGACTTTTTTTCCACTTTTTTCGAAATACTATACTATGACTTTTTTCTCTCTTCGACATACTATACTATGACTTTTTTCCACTTTTTTCGACATACTATAATATGACTTTTCTCTATTCGACATACTATACTATGACTTTTTTTCCACTTTTTCCGACGTACTATACTATGACTTTTTTCGACATACTATACTATGACTTTTTTCGACATACTATACTATGACTTTTTTCGACGTACTATACTATGACTTTTTTGACTTAATATACTATGACTTTTTTCGACGTACTATACTATGACTTTTTTCGACATACTATACTATGACTTTTTTTGACTTACTATACTATGACTTTTTTCGACGTACTATACTATGACTTTTTTCGACATACTATACTATGACTTTTTTTGACTTACTATACTATGACTTTTTTCGACGTACTATACTATGACTTTTTTTCCACTTTTTCCGACATACTATACTATGACTTTTTTTTCCACTTTTTCCGACATACTATACTATGACTTTTTTTTCCACTTTTTCCGACATACTATACTATGACTTTTTTTTCCACTTTTTCCGACATACTATACTATGACTTTTTTTCCACTTTTTTCGACATACTATACTATGACTTTTTTCGACATACTATACTATGACTTTTTTCCACTTTTTCCGACATACTATACTATGACTTTTTTTTCCACTTTTTTCGACATACTATACTATGACTTTTTTCTCTATTCGACATACTATACTATGACTTTTTTCGTAATGTGTATGTGATGTAATGAAACTGTTCATTTTCAGAGTGTGTCTTGTATGAAGTTCTGTGGGACTGACTCAGAGACGGACTTTTGCAGACTCTGACACACCGTAAACTAACTCTTCTTGTGCACAAGAATCAAAATACAACAAAGACAATTTATTGACTCAAGATCTTTGATGAACAAATCCTTGTTACCAAAATTCCATTACACCTTTTATCCATTTTTTTCGACATACTATACTATGACTTTTTTTTCCACCTTTTTCAACATACTATGACTTTTTTCGACATATTATACTATGATTTTTTTCGACATATTATACTATGACTTTTTCCGACATACTATACTATGACTTTTTTTCCACTTTTTCCGACATACTATACTATGACTTTTTTCGACATACTATACTATGACTTTTTTTCCACTTTTTCCGACATACTATACTATGACTTTTTTTTCCACTTTTTCCGACATACTATACTATGACTTTTTTTTCCACTTTTTTCGACATACTATACTATGACTTTTTTTTCCCACTTTTTTCGACATACTATATGACTTTTTTTCCACTTTTTCCGACGTACTATACTATGACTTTTTTCGACATACTATACTATGACTTTTTTTCCACTTTTTCCGACATACTATACTATGACTTTTTTTTCCACTTTTTCCGACATACTATACTATGACTTTTTTCGACATACTATACTATGACTTTTTTTCGACTTTTTTCGACGTACTATACTATGATTTTTTTCGACATACTATACTATGACTTTTTTTGACTTACTATACTATGACTTTTTTCGACGTACTATACTATGACTTTTTTCGACATACTATAATATGACTTTTTTTCCACTTTTTCCGACGTACTATACTATGACTTTTTTCGACATACTATACTATGACTTTTTTTCCACTTTTTCCGACATACTATACTATGACTTTTTTTTCCACTTTTTCCGACATACTATACTATGACTTTTTTCGACATACTATACTATGACTTTTTTCGACATACTATACTATGACTTTTTTTCGACTTTTTTCGACGTACTATACTATGACTTTTTTCGACATACTATACTATGACTTTTTTTGACTTACTATACTATGACTTTTTTCGACGTACTATACTATGACTTTTTTCGACATACTATAATATGACTTTTTTTTTCCACTTTTTTCGACATACTATACTATGACTTTTTTTTCCACTTTTTCCGACATACTATACTATGACTTTTTTCTCTATTCGACATACTATACTATAACTTTTTTTTCCACTTTTTTCGACATACTATACTATGACTTTTTTCTCTATTCGACATATTATACTATGACTTTTTTTTCCACTTTTTTCGACATACTATACTATGACTTTTTTCCACTTTTTTCGACATACTATAATATGACTTTTTTTCCACTTTTTTCGACATACTATACTATGACTTTTTTCTGTCTTCGACATACTATACTATGACTTTTTTCCACTTTTTTCGACATACTATACTATGACTTTTTTCTCTCTTCGACATACTATACTATGACTTTTTTCCACTTTTTTCGACATACTATACTATGACTTTTTTCTCTATTCGACATACTATACTATGACTTTTTTCCACTTTTTTCGACATACTATAATATGACTTTTCTCTATTCGACATACTATACTATGACTTTTTTTCCACTTTTTCCGACGTACTATACTATGACTTTTTTCGACATACTATACTATGACTTTTTTCGACATACTATACTATGACTTTTTTCGACGTACTATACTATGACTTTTTTCGACATACTATACTATGACTTTTTTCAACATACTATACTATGACTTTTATCGACGTACTATACTATGACTTTTTTCGACATACTATACTATGACTTTTTTTCCACTTTTTTCGAAATACTATACTATGACTTTTTTCTCTCTTCGACATACTATACTATGACTTTTTTCCACTTTTTTCGACATACTATAATATGACTTTTCTCTATTCGACATACTATACTATGACTTTTTTTCCACTTTTTCCGACGTACTATACTATGACTTTTTTCGACATACTATACTATGACTTTTTTCGACATACTATACTATGACTTTTTTCGACGTACTATACTATGACTTTTTTCAACATACTATACTATGACTTTTATCGACGTACTATACTATGACTTTTTTCGACATACTATACTATGACTTTTTTCGACATACTATACTATGACTTTTTTTCCACTTTTTTCGACGTACTATACTATGACTTTTTTCGACATACTATACTATGACTTTTTTTGACTTACTATACTATGAATTTTTTCGACGTACTATACTATGACTTTTTTCGACATACTATACTATGACTTTTTTTCCACTTTTTCCGACATACTATACTATGACTTTTTTTTCCACTTTTTTCGACATACTATAATATGACTTTTTTTTCCACTTTTTTCGACATACTATACTATGACTTTTTTCGACATACTATAATATGACTTTTTTTTCCACTTTTTTCGACATACTATACTATGACTTTTTTTTCCACTTTTTTCGACATACTATAATATGACTTTTCTCTATTCGACATACTATACTATGACTTTTTTTTCCACTTTTTTCGACATACTATACTATGACTTTTTTCGACGTACTATAATATGACTTTTCTCTATTCGACATACTATAATATGACTTTTTTCCACTCTTTTCGACATACTATACTATGACTTTTTTCGACGTACTATACTATGACTTTTTTCGACATACTATACTATGACTTTTTTGGACGTACTATACTATGACTTTTTTCGACGTACTATACTATGACTTTTTTCGACGTACTATACTATGACTTTTTTCGACATACTTTACTATGACTTTTTTGCCACTTTTTCCGACATACTACAGTGACTTTTTTCGACATACTATACTATGACTTTTTTCGACATACTATACTATGACTTTTTTCTCTATTCGACATACTATACTATGACTTTTTTCCACTTTTTTCGACATACTATACTATGACTTTTTTCCACTTTTTTCGACATACTATAATATGACTTTTTTTTTCCACTTTTTTCGACATACTATACTATGACTTTTTTCTCTATTCGACATATTATACTATGACTTTTTTTTCCACTTTTTTCGACATACTATACTATGACTTTTTTCCACTTTTTTCGACATACTATAATATGACTTTTTTTCCACTTTTTTCGACATACTATACTATGACTTTTTTCTGTCTTCGACATACTATACTATGACTTTTTTCTCTCTTCGACATACTATACTATGACTTTTTTCTCTCTTCGACATACTATACTATGACTTTTTTCCACTTTTTTCGACATACTATAATATGACTTTTTTTCCACTTTTTTCGACATACTATACTATGACTTTTTTCTGTCTTCGACATACTATACTATGACTTTTTTCTCTCTTCGACATACTATACTATGACTTTTTTCCACTTTTTTCGACATACTATACTATGACTTTTTTCTCTATTCGACATACTATACTATGACTTTTTTCCACTTTTTTCGACGTACTATACTATGACTTTTTTCGACATACTATACTATGACTTTTTTCGACATACTATACTATGACTTTTTTCGACGTACTATACTATGACTTTTTTCGACATACTATACTATGACTTTTTTCAACATACTATACTATGACTTTTTTCGACATACTATACTATGACTTTTTTTCCACTTTTTTCGACATACTATACTATGACTTTTTTCTCTCTTCGACATACTATACTATGACTTTTTTCCACTTTTTTCGACATACTATAATATGACTTTTCTCTATTCGACATACTATACTATGACTTTTTTTCCACTTTTTCCGACGTACTATACTATGACTTTTTTCGACATACTATACTATGACTTTTTTCGACATACTATACTATGACTTTTTTCGACGTACTATACTATGACTTTTTTCGACATACTATACTATGACTTTTTTCAACATACTATACTATGACTTTTATCGACGTACTATACTATGACTTTTTTCGACATACTATACTATGACTTTTTTCGACATACTATACTATGACTTTTTTTCCACTTTTTCCGACATACTATACTATGACTTTTTTTTCCACTTTTTTCGACATACTATAATATGACTTTTTTTTCCACTTTTTTCGACATACTATACTATGACTTTTTTCGACATACTATAATATGACTTTTTTTTCCACTTTTTTCGACATACTATACTATGACTTTTTTTTCCACTTTTTTCGACATACTATAATATGACTTTTCTCTATTCGACATACTATACTATGACTTTTTTTTCCACTTTTTTCGACATACTATACTATGACTTTTTTCGACGTACTATAATATGACTTTTCTCTATTCGACATACTATAATATGACTTTTTTCCACTCTTTTCGACATACTATACTATGACTTTTTTCGACGTACTATACTATGACTTTTTTCGACATACTATACTATGACTTTTTTGGACGTACTATACTATGACTTTTTTCGACGTACTATACTATGACTTTTTTTGACGTACTATACTATGACTTTTTTCGACATACTTTACTATGACTTTTTTGCCACTTTTTCCGACATACTACAGTGACTTTTTTCGACATACTATACTATGACTTTTTTCGACATACTATACTATGACTTTTTTCTCTATTCGACATACTATACTATGACTTTTTTCCACTTTTTTCGACATACTATACTATGACTTTTTTCCACTTTTTTTGACATACTATAATATGACTTTTTTTTTCCACTTTTTTCGACATACTATACTATGACTTTTTTCTCTATTCGACATATTATACTATGACTTTTTTTTCCACTTTTTTCGACATACTATACTATGACTTTTTTCCACTTTTTTCGACATACTATAATATGACTTTTTTTCCACTTTTTTCGACATACTATACTATGACTTTTTTCTGTCTTCGACATACTATACTATGACTTTTTTCTCTCTTCGACATACTATACTATGACTTTTTTCTCTCTTCGACATACTATACTATGACTTTTTTCCACTTTTTTCGACATACTATAATATGACTTTTTTTCCACTTTTTTCGACATACTATACTATGACTTTTTTCTGTCTTCGACATACTATACTATGACTTTTTTCTCTCTTCGACATACTATACTATGACTTTTTTCCACTTTTTTCGACATACTATACTATGACTTTTTTCTCTATTCGACATACTATACTATGACTTTTTTCCACTTTTTTCGACATACTATAATATGACTTTTCTCTATTCGACATACTATACTATGACTTTTTTTCCACTTTTTCCGACGTACTATACTATGACTTTTTTCGACATACTATACTATGACTTTTTTCGACATACTATACTATGACTTTTTTCAACATACTATACTATGACTTTTTTCGACATACTATACTATGACTTTTTTTCCACTTTTTTCGACATACTATACTATGACTTTTTTCTCTCTTCGACATACTATACTATGACTTTTTTCCACTTTTTTCGACATACTATAATATGACTTTTCTCTATTCGACATACTATACTATGACTTTTTTTCCACTTTTTCCGACGTACTATACTATGACTTTTTTCGACATACTATACTATGACTTTTTTCGACATACTATACTATGACTTTTTTCGACGTACTATACTATGACTTTTTTCGACATACTATACTATGACTTTTTTCAACATACTATACTATGACTTTTATCGACGTACTATACTATGACTTTTTTCGACATACTATACTATGACTTTTTTCGACATACTATACTATGACTTTTTTTCCACTTTTTTCGACGTACTATACTAAGATTTTTTTTGACTTACTATACTATGAATTTTTTCGACGTACTATACTATGACTTTTTTCGACATACTATACTATGACTTTTTTTCCACTTTTTCCGACATACTATACTATGACTTTTTTTTCCACTTTTTTCGACATACTATAATATGACTTTTTTTTCCACTTTTTTCGACATACTATACTATGACTTTTTTCGACATACTATGACTTTTTTTTCCACTTTTTTCGACATACTATACTATGACTTTTTTTTCCACTTTTTTCGACATACTATAATATGACTTTTCTCTATTCGACATACTATACTATGACTTTTTTTCCACTTTTTTCGACATACTATACTATGACTTTTTTCGACGTACTATAATATGACTTTTCTCTATTCGACATACTATAATATGACTTTTTTCCACTTTTTTCGACATACTATACTATGACTTTTTTCGACGTACTATACTATGACTTTTTTGGACGTACTATACTATGACTTTTTTCGACGTACTATACTATGACTTTTTTCGACGTACTATACTATGACTTTTTTCGACATACTTTACTATGACTTTTTTGCCACTTTTTCCGACATACTACAGTGACTTTTTTCGACATACTATACTATGACTTTTTTCTCTATTCGACATACTATACTATGACTTTTTTCCACTTTTTTCGACATACTATACTATGACTTTTTTCCACTTTTTTCGACATACTATAATATGACTTTTTTTTTCCACTTTTTTCGACATACTATACTATGACTTTTTTCTCTATTCGACATACTATACTATGACTTTTTTCCACTTTTTTCGACATACTATAATATGACTTTTCTCTATTCGACATACTATACTATGACTTTTTTTTCACTTTTTCCGACGTACTATACTATGACTTTTTTCGACATACTATACTATGACTTTTTTTCCACTTTTTCCGACATACTATACTATGACTTTTTTTCCACTTTTTCCGACGTACTATACTATGACTTTTTTCGACATACTATACTATGACTTTTTTCGACATACTATACTATGACTTTTTTCGACGTACTATACTATGACTTTTTTCGACATACTATACTATGACTTTTTTCGACATACTATACTATGACTTTTTTTTCACTTTTTCCGACGTACTATACTATGACTTTTTTCGACATACTATACTATGACTTTTTTTCCACTTTTTCCGACATACTATACTATGACTTTTTTTCCACTTTTTCCGACGTACTATACTATGACTTTTTTCGACATACTATACTATGACTTTTTTCGACGTACTATACTATGACTTTTTTCGACATACTATACTATGACTTTTTTCGACATACTATACTATGACTTTTTTTCCACTTTTTTTGACGTACTATACTATGACTTTTTTCGACATACTATACTATGACTTTTTTTGACTTACTATACTATGACTTTTTTCGACGTACTATACTATGACTTTTTTCGACATACTATACTATGACTTTTTTTTCCACTTTTTCCGACATACTATACTATGACTTTTTTTTCCACTTTTTTCGACATACTATACTATGACTTTTTTCTCTATTCGACATACTATACTATGACTTTTTTCGTAATGTGTATGTGATGTAATGAAACTGTTCATTTTCAGAGTGTGTCTTGTATGAAGTTCTGTGGGACTGACTCAGAGACGGACTTTTGCAGACTCTGACACACCGTAAACTAACTCTTCTTGTGCACAAGAATCAAAATACAACAAAGACAATTTATTGACTCAAGATCTTTGATGAACAAATCCTTGTTACCAAAATTCCATTACACCTTTTATCCATTTTTTTCGACATACTATACTATGACTTTTTTTTCCACCTTTTTCAACATACTATGACTTTTTTCGACATATTATACTATGATTTTTTTCGACATATTATACTATGACTTTTTCCGACATACTATACTATGACTTTTTCCGACATACTATACTATGACTTTTTTTCCACTTTTTCCGACATACTATACTATGACTTTTTTTCCACTTTTTTCGACGTACTATACTATGACTTTTTTCGACATACTTTACTATGACTTTTTTGCCACTTTTTCCGACATACTACAGTGACTTTTTTCGACATACTATACTATGACTTTTTTCGACATACTATACTATGACTTTTTTCTCTATTCGACATACTATACTATGACTTTTTTCTCTATTCGACATACTATACTATGACTTTTTTCCACTTTTTTCGACATACTATACTATGACTTTTTTCCACTTTTTTCGACATACTATAATATGACTTTTTTTTTCCACTTTTTTCGACATACTATACTATGACTTTTTTCTCTATTCGACATACTATACTATGACTTTTTTCCACTTTTTTCGACATACTATAATATGACTTTTCTCTATTCGACATACTATACTATGACTTTTTTTTCACTTTTTCCGACGTACTATACTATGACTTTTTTCGACATACTATACTATGACTTTTTTTCCACTTTTTCCGACATACTATACTATGACTTTTTTCCACTTTTTCCGACGTACTATACTATGACTTTTTTCGACATACTATACTATGACTTTTTTCGACATACTATACTATGACTTTTTTCGACGTACTATACTATGACTTTTTTCGACATACTATACTATGACTTTTTTCGACATACTATACTATGACTTTTTTTTCACTTTTTCCGACGTACTATACTATGACTTTTTTCGACATACTATACTATGACTTTTTTTCCACTTTTTCCGACATACTATACTATGACTTTTTTTCCACTTTTTCCGACGTACTATACTATGACTTTTTTCGACATACTATACTATGACTTTTTTCGACGTACTATACTATGACTTTTTTCGACATACTATACTATGACTTTTTTCGACATACTATACTATGACTTTTTTTCCACTTTTTTTGACGTACTATACTATGACTTTTTTCGACATACTATACTATGACTTTTTTTGACTTACTATACTATGACTTTTTTCGACGTACTATACTATGACTTTTTTCGACATACTATACTATGACTTTTTTTTCCACTTTTTCCGACATACTATACTATGACTTTTTTTTCCACTTTTTTCGACATACTATACTATGACTTTTTTCTCTATTCGACATACTATACTATGACTTTTTTCGTAATGTGTATGTGATGTAATGAAACTGTTCATTTTCAGAGTGTGTCTTGTATGAAGTTCTGTGGGACTGACTCAG
The DNA here is from genome assembly GCA_023566125.1 of Zingel zingel. Classification (NCBI taxonomy): domain Eukaryota; kingdom Metazoa; phylum Chordata; class Actinopteri; order Perciformes; family Percidae; genus Zingel; species Zingel zingel. The sequence goes on along the minus strand of CM042336.1, from coordinate 22,352,421 downwards.
AGACGGACTTTTGCAGACTCTGACACACCGTAAACTAACTCTTCTTGTGCACAAGAATCAAAATACAACAAAGACAATTTATTGACTCAAGATCTTTGATGAACAAATCCTTGTTACCAAAATTCCATTACACCTTTTATCCATTTTTTTCGACATACTATACTATGACTTTTTTTTCCACCTTTTTCAACATACTATGACTTTTTTCGACATATTATACTATGATTTTTTTCGACATATTATACTATGACTTTTTCCGACATACTATACTATGACTTTTTTTCCACTTTTTCCGACGTACTATTACTATGACTTTTTTCGACATACTATACTATGACTTTTTTTGACTTACTATACTATGACTTTTTTCGACATACTATACTATGACTTTTTTTCCACTTTTTCCGACATACTATACTATGACTTTTTTCTCTATTCGACATACTATACTATGACTTTTTTCTCTATTCGACGTACTATACTTTGACTTTTTTCGACATACTATACTATGACTTTTTTCGACGTACTATACTATGACTTTTTTCGACGTACTATACTATGACTTTTTTTCCACTTTTTTCGACGTACTATACTATGACTTTTTTCGACGTACTATACTATGACTTTTTTCTCTATTCGACATACTATACTATGACTTTTTTTTCCACTTTTTTCGACATACTATACTATGACTTTTTTCGCTATTCGACATACTATACTATGACTTTTTTTTCCACTTTTTTCGACATACTATACTATGACTTTTTTTTCCACTTTTTTCGACATACTATACTATGACTTTTTTTCCACTTTTTCCGACGTACTATACTATGACTTTTTTCGACATACTATACTATGACTTTTTTCGACGTACTATACTATGACTTTTTTCGCTATTCGACATACTATAATATGACTTTTTTTTCCACTTTTTTCGACATGCTATACTGACTTTTTTCTGACATACTATACTATGAATTTTTTTCCACTTTTTCCGACATACTACACTGACTTTTTTCGACGTACTATACTATGACTTTTTTCGACATACTATACTGTGACTTATTTTTCCACTTTTTTCGACATACTATAATATGACTTTTTTCTGACATACTATACTATGACTTTTTTTCCACTTTTTTCGACATACTATAATATGACTTTTTTCGACATACTATACTATGACTTTTTTCGACGTACTATACTATGACTTTTTTTCCACTTTTTTCGACGTACTATACTATGACTTTTTTCGACGTACTATACTATGACTTTTTTCTCTATTCGACATACTATACTATGACTTTTTTTTCCACTTTTTTCGACATACTATACTATGACTTTTTTCGCTATTCGACATACTATACTATGACTTTTTTTTCCACTTTTTTCGACATACTATACTATGACTTTTTTTTCCACTTTTTTCGACATACTATACTATGACTTTTTTTCCACTTTTTCCGACGTACTATACTATGACTTTTTTCGACATACTATACTATGACTTTTTTCGACGTACTATACTATGACTTTTTTCGCTATTCGACATACTATAATATGACTTTTTTTTCCACTTTTTTCGACATGCTATACTGACTTTTTTCTGACATACTATACTATGAATTTTTTTCCACTTTTTCCGACATACTACACTGACTTTTTTCGACGTACTATACTATGACTTTTTTCGACATACTATACTGTGACTTATTTTTCCACTTTTTTCGACATACTATAATATGACTTTTTTCTGACATACTATACTATGACTTTTTTTCCACTTTTTTCGACATACTATAATATGACTTTTTTCGACATACTATAATATGACTTTTTTCGACGTACTATACTATGACTTTTTTCTGACATACTATAATATGACTTTTTTCGACATACTATACTATGACTTTTTTCGACGTACTATACTATGACTTTTTTCGACATACTATAATATGACTTTTTTCGCTATTCGACATACTATACTATGACTTTTTTTCCACTTTTTCCGACATACTATACTGACTTTTTTCTGAAATACTATACTATGACTTTTTTTCCACTTTTTCCGACATACTACACTGACTTTTTTCGACGTACTATACTATGACTTTTTTCTGACATACTATAATATGACTTTTTTTTCCACTTTTTTCGACATACTATACTATGACTTTTTTCGACATACTATACTATGACTTTTTTTCCACTTTTTTAGACATACTATACTGACTTTTTTTCCACTTTTTTCGACATACTATAATATGACTTTTTTCGACATACTATAATATGACTTTTTTTCCACTTTTTTCTGACATACTATACTATGACTTTTTTCTCTATTCAACATACTATACTATGACTTTTTTCTGACATACTATAATATGACTTTTTTCGACATACTATACTATGACTTTTTTTCCACTTTTTTCGACATACTATACTATGACTTTTTTTCCACTTTTTCCGACATACTATACTGACTTTTTTCTGAAATACTATACTATGACTTTTTTTCCACTTTTTCCGACATACTACACTGACTGTTTTCGACGTACTATACTATGACTTTTTTCTGACATACTATAATATGACTTTTTTTTCCACTTTTTTCGACATACTATACTATGACTTTTTTCTGACATACTATACTATGACTTTTTTTCCACTTTTTTCGACAGACTATAATATGACTTTTTTCGACATACTATACTATGACTTATTTTTCCACTTTTTTCGACATACTATACTATGACTTTTTTCTCTATTCGACATACTATACTATGACTTTTTTCTGACATACTATTTTCGCTATTCGACATACTATACTATGACTTTTTTCTGACATACTATTTTCGCTATTCGACATACTATACTATGACTTTTTTTTCCACTTTTTTCGACATACTATACTATGACTTTTTTTCCACTTTTTCCGACATACTACACTGACTTTTTTCGGCGTACTATACTATGACTTTTTTTCCACTTTTTCCGACATACTACACTGACTTTTTTCGACGTACTATACTATGACTTATTTTTCCACTTTTTTCGACATACTATACTATGACTTTTTTCGCTATTCGACATACTATACTATGACTTTTTTCGCTATTCGACATACTATACTATGACTTTTTTTTCCACTTTTTTCGACATACTACACTGACTTTTTTCGACATACTACACTATGACTTTTTTCTGACATACTATACTATGACTTTTTTTCCACTTTTTTCGACATACTATAATATGACTTTTTTCGACGTACTATACTATGACTTTTTTCTCTATTCGACATACTATACTATGACTTTTTTTTCCACTTTTTTCGACATACTATACTATGACTTTTTTTTCCACTTTTTTCGACATACTATACTATGACTTTTTTCTCTATTTGACATACTATACTATGACTTTTTTCGCTATTCGACATACTATACTATGACTTTTTTTTCCACTTTTTTCGACATACTATACTATGACTTTTTTTTCCACTTTTTTCGACATACTATACTATGACTTTTTTTTCCACTTTTTTCGACATACTATACTGACTTTTTTCTGACATACTATACTATGACTTTTTTTCCACTTTTTTCGACATACTATAATATGACTTTTTTCGACATACTATAATATGACTTTTTTCGACGTACTATACTATGACTTTTTTCTGACGTACTATACTATGACTTTTTTCGACATACTATAATATGACTTTTTTCGCTATTCGACATACTATACTATGACTTTTTTTCCACTTTTTTCGACATACTATAATATGACTTTTTTCGACATACTATACTATGACTTTTTTCGACGTACTATACTATGACTTTTTTTTCCACTTTTTTCGACATATTATACTATGACTTTTTCGCTATTCGACATACTATACTATGACTTTTTTCTGACATACTATACTATGACTTTTTTTCCACTTTTTTCGACATACTATAATATGACTTTTTTTTCCACTTTTTTCGGCATACTATAATATGACTTTTTTCTGACATACTATACTATGACTTTTTTTCCACTTTTTTCGACAGACTATAATATGACTTTTTTCGACGTACTATACTATGACTTTTTTCGCTATTCGACATACTATAATATGACTTTTTTTCCACTTTTTTCGACATACTATACTATGACTTTTTTCTCTATTCGACATACTATACTATGACTTTTTTCTGACATACTATTTTCGCTATTCGACATACTATACTATGACTTTTTTCTGACATACTATTTTCGCTATTCGACATACTATACTATGACTTTTTTCCACTTTTTTCGACATACTATACTATGTTTTTTTTCTGACATACTATACTATGACTTTTTTTTCCACTTTTTTCGACATACTATACTATGACTTTTTTTTCCACTTTTTCCGACATACTACACTGACTTTTTTCGGCATACTATACTATGACTTTTTTTTCCACTTTTTCCGACATACTACACTGACTTTTTTCGACGTACTATACTATGACTTATTTTTCCACTTTTTTCGACATACTATACTATGACTTTTTTCGCTATTCGACATACTATACTATGACTTTTTTCTGACATACTATGACTTTTTTTTCCACTTTTTTCGACATACTACACTGACTTTTTTCGACATACTACACTATGACTTTTTTCTGACATACTATACTATGACTTTTTTTCCACTTTTTCCGACATACTACACTGACTTTTTTTCGACGTACTATACTATGACTTTTTTCGACATACTATACTATGACTTATTTTTCCACTTTTTTCGACATACTATAATGTGACTTTTTTCTGACATGCTATACTATGACTTTTTTCTGACATACTATACTATGACTTTTTTCTGACATACTATAATATGACTTTTTTCGACGTACTATACTATGACTTTTTTCGACGTACTATACAATGACTTTTTTCCACTTTTTTCGACATACTATAATATGACTTTTTTCGACGTACTATACTATGACTTTTTTCTGACATACTATACTATGACTTTTTTCTGACATACTATACTATGACTTTTTTTCCACTTTTTTCGACATATTATACTATGACTTTTTTCTCTATTCGACATACTATACTATGACTTTTTTTTCCACTTTTTTCGACATATACTATGACTTTTTCGCTATTCGACATACTATACTATGACTTTTTTTCTGACATACTATAATATGACTTTTTTTCCACTTTTTCCGACATACTACACTGACTTTTTTCGACGTACTATACAATGACTTTTTTCCACTTTTTTCGACATACTATAATATGACTTTTTTCGACGTACTATACTATGACTTTTTTCTGACATACTATACTATGACTTTTTTTCCACTTTTTTCGACGTACTATACTATGACTTTTTTCTCTATTCGACATACTATACTATGACTTTTTTTCCCACTTTTTTCGACATACTATACTATGACTTTTTTCTCTATTCGACATACTATACTATGACTTTTTTTCCCACTTTTTTCGACATACTATACTATGACTTTTTTCGACATACTATAATATGACTTTTTTCTGACATACTATATGACTTTTTTCGACGTACTATACTATGACTTTTTTCTGACATACTATACTATGACTTATTTTTCCACTTTTTTCGACATACTATAATGTGACTTTTTTCTGACATGCTATACTATGACTTTTTTCTGACATACTATACTATGACTTTTTTCTGACATACTATAATATGACTTTTTTCGACGTACTATACTATGACTTTTTTTCCACTTTTTTCGACATACTATAATATGACATTTTTCGACGTACTATACTATGACTTTTTTCTGACATACTATACTATGACTTTTTTTCCACTTTTTTCGACATACTATAATATGACTTTTTTCGACGTACTATACTATGACTTTTTTTTCCACTTTTTTCGACATACTATACTATGACTTTTTTCGCTATTCGACATACTGTACTATGACTTTTTTCTGACATACTATACTATGACTTTTTTCTCTATTCGACATACTATACTATGACTTTTTTTCCACTTTTTTCGACATACTATAATATGACTTTTTTCGACGTACTATACTATGACTTTTTTCTGACATACTATAATATGACTTTTTTCGACGTACTATACTATGACTTTTTTCGACATACTATACTATGACTTTTTTCTGACATACTATACTATGACTTATTTTTCCACTTTTTTCGACATACTATACTATGACTTTTTTCTGACATACTATATGACTTTTTTCGACGTACTATACTATGACTTTTTTCGACATACTATAATATGACTTTTTTCTGACATACTATATGACTTTTTTCGACGTACTATACTATGACTTTTTTCTCTATTCGACATACTATACTATGACTTTTTTTTCCACTTTTTTCGACATACTATACTATGACTTTTTTCGCTATTCGACATACTATACTATGACTTTTTTCGACGTACTATACTATGACTTTTTTCTCTATTCGACATACTATACTATGACTTTTTTCGCTATTCGACATACTATACTATGACTTTTTTCCACTTTTTTCGACATACTATAATATGACATTTTTCGACGTACTATACTATGACTTTTTTCTGACATACTATACTATGACTTTTTTTCCACTTTTTTCGACATACTATAATATGACTTTTTTCGACGTACTATACTATGACTTTTTTTTCCACTTTTTTCGACATACTATACTATGACTTTTTTCGCTATTCGACATACTATACTATGACTTTTTTCTGACATACTATACTATGACTTTTTTCTCTATTCGACGTACTATACTATGACTTTTTTCCACTTTTTTCGACATACTATAATATGACTTTTTTCGACGTACTATACTATGACTTTTTTCTCTATTCGACATACTATACTATGACTTTTTTCTCTATTCGACATACTATACTATGACTTTTTTCTCTATTCGACATACTATACTATGACTTTTTTTTCCACTTTTTTCGACATACTATACTATGACTTTTTTCGCTATTCGACATACTATACTATGACTTTTTTTTCCACTTTTTTCGACATACTATACTATGACTTTTTTTCCACTTTTTTCGACATACTATACTATGACTTTTTTTTCCACTTTTTTCGACATACTATACTATGACTTTTTTCTCTATTCGACATACTATACTATGACTTTTTTCGCTATTCGACATACTATAATATGACTTTTTTTCCACTTTTTTCGACATACTATACTGACTTTTTTCTGACATACTATACTATGACTTTTTTTCCACTTTTTTCGACATACTATAATATGACTTTTTTCGACATACTATGACTTTTTTCGACGTACTATACTATGACTTTTTTCTGACATACTATAATATGACTTTTTTCGATATACTATGACTTTTTTCGACGTACTATACTATGACTTTTTTCTGACATACTATAATATGACTTTTTTCTGACATACTATAATATGACTTTTTTCGACATACTATACTATGACTTTTTTCGACGTACTATACTATGACTTTTTTCGACGTACTATACAATGACTTTTTTCCACTTTTTTCGACATACTATGACTTTTTTCGACATACTATACTATGACTTTTTTTCCACTTTTTCCGACATACTACACTGACTTTTTTCGACATACTATACTATGACTTTTTTCCACTTTTTTCGACATACTATAATATGACTTTTTTCGACGTACTATACTATGACTTTTTTCGACGTACTATACAATGACTTTTTTTCCACTTTTTTCGACATACTATAATATGACTTTTTTCGACGTACTATACTATGACTTTTTTCGACGTACTATACAATGACTTTTTTTCCACTTTTTTCGACATACTATAATATGACTTTTTTCGACGTACTATACTATGACTTTTTTCTGACATACTATACTATGACTTTTTTCTGACATACTATACTATGACTTTTTTTTCCACTTTTTTCGACATACTACACTGACTTTTTTCGACGTACTATACTATGACTTTTTTCGACATACTATACTATGACTTTTTTCTGACATACTATACTATGACTTATTTTTCCACTTTTTTCGACATACTATACTATGACTTTTTTCGACATACTATAATATGACTTTTTTCTGACATACTATATGACTTTTTTCGACGTACTATACTATGACTTTTTTCGACATACTATAATATGACTTTTTTCTGACATACTATATGACTTTTTCCGACGTACTATACTATGACTTTTTTTTCCACTTTTTTCGACATACTATACAATGACTTTTTTCCACTTTTTTCGACATACTATACTATGACTTTTTTTCCACTTTTTCCGACATACTACACTGACTTTTTTCGACGTACTATACTATGACTTATTTTTCCACTTTTTTCGACATACTACACTGACTTTTTTCGACGTACTATACTATGACTTTTTTCCACTTTTTTCGACATACTATAATATGACTTTTTTCGACGTACTATACTATGACTTTTTTCGACGTACTATACAATGACTTTTTTTCCACTTTTTTCGACATACTATAATATGACTTTTTTCGACGTACTATACTATGACTTTTTTCGACGTACTATACAATGACTTTTTTTCCACTTTTTTCGACATACTATAATATGACTTTTTTCGACGTACTATACTATGACTTTTTTCGACATACTATACTATGACTTTTTTCTCTATTCGACATACTATACTATGACTTTTTTCGACATACTATACTATGACTTTTTTTTCCACTTTTTTCGACATACTATACTATGACTTTTTTCGACATACTATACTATGACTTTTTTCGACGTACTATACTATGACTTTTTTCGACGTACTATACAATGACTTTTTTCCACTTTTTTCGACATACTATACTATGACTTTTTTTCCACTTTTTCCGACATACTACACTGACTTTTTTCGACGTACTATACTATGACTTATTTTTCCACTTTTTTCGACATACTACACTGACTTTTTTCGACGTACTATACTATGACTTTTTTCCACTTTTTTCGACATACTATAATATGACTTTTTTCGACGTACTATACTATGACTTTTTTCGACGTACTATACAATGACTTTTTTTCCACTTTTTTCGACATACTATAATATGACTTTTTTCGACGTACTATACTATGACTTTTTTCGACGTACTATACAATGACTTTTTTTCCACTTTTTTCGACATACTATAATATGACTTTTTTCGACGTACTATACTATGACTTTTTTCTGACATACTATACTATGACTTTTTTCTGACATACTATACTATGACTTTTTTTCCACTTTTTTCGACATACTATACTATGACTTTTTTCTGACATACTATACTATGACTTTTTTTTCCACTTTTTTGGACATACTATACTATGACTTTTTTTTCCACTTTTTTCGACATACTATACTATGACTTTTTTCGCTATTCGACATACTATACTATGACTTTTTTCTGACATACTATAATATGACTTTTTTTTTCACTTTTTTCGACATACTATACTATGACTTTTTTCTCTATTCGACATACTATACTATGACTTTTTTCGCTATTCGACATACTATAATATGACTTTTTTTTCAACTTTTTTCGACATACTATACTATGACTTTTTTCTGACATACTATACTATGACTTTTTTTCCACTTTTTTCGACATACTATATGACTTTTTTCGACATACTATAATATGACTTTTTCGACGTACTATACTATGACTTTTTTTCCACTTTTTCCGACATACTACACTGACTTTTTTCGACGTGCTATACTATGACTTTTTTCGACATACTATACTATGACTTATTTTTCCACTTTTTTCGACATACTATAATATGACTTTTTTCGACGTACTATACTATGACTTTTTTCGACGTACTATACAATGACTTTTTTCCACTTTTTTCGACATACTATACTATGACTTTTTTCTGACATACTATACTATGACTTTTTTTCGACATACTATAATATGACTTTTTTCGACGTACTATACAATGACTTTTTTCTCTATTCGACATACTATACTATGACTTTTTTCTCTATTCGACATACTATACTATGACTTTTTTTTCCATTTTTTCGACGTACTATACTATGACTTTTTTCTGACATACTATAATATGACTTTTTTCGATATACTATGACTTTTTTCGACGTACTATACTATGACTTTTTTCTGACATACTATAATATGACTTTTTTCTGACATACTATAATATGACTTTTTTCGACATACTATACTATGACTTTTTTCGACGTACTATACTATGACTTTTTTCGACGTACTATACAATGACTTTTTTCCACTTTTTTCGACATACTATAATATGACTTTTTTCGACATACTATACTATGACTTTTTTTCCACTTTTTCCGACATACTACACTGACTTTTTTCGACGTACTATACTATGACTTATTTTTCCACTTTTTTCGACATACTACACTGACTTTTTTCGACGTACTATACTATGACTTTTTTCCACTTTTTTCGACATACTATAATATGACTTTTTTCGACGTACTATACTATGACTTTTTTCGACGTACTATACAATGACTTTTTTTCCACTTTTTTCGACATACTATAATATGACTTTTTTCGACGTACTATACTATGACTTTTTTCGACGTACTATACAATGACTTTTTTTCCACTTTTTTCGACATACTATAATATGACTTTTTTCGACGTACTATACTATGACTTTTTTCTGACATACTATACTATGACTTTTTTCTGACATACTATACTATGACTTTTTTTTCCACTTTTTTCGACATACTACACTGACTTTTTTCGACGTACTATACTATGACTTTTTTCGACATACTATACTATGACTTTTTTCTGACATACTATACTATGACTTATTTTTCCACTTTTTTCGACATACTATACTATGACTTTTTTCGACATACTATAATATGACTTTTTTCTGACATACTATGACTTTTTTCGACATACTATAATATGACTTTTTTCTGACATACTATATGACTTTTTCCGACGTACTATACTATGACTTTTTTCTCTATTCGACATACTATACTATGACTTTTTTTTCCACTTTTTTTCGACATACTATACTATGACTTTTTTCGCTATTCGACATACTATACTATGACTTTTTTCCACTTTTTTCGACATACTATACTATGACTTTTTTCTGACATACTATACTATGACTTTTTTTCGACATACTATAATATGACTTTTTTCGACGTACTATACAATGACTTTTTTCTCTATTCGACATACTATACTATGACTTTTTTCTCTATTCGACATACTATACTATGACTTTTTTTTCCATTTTTTCGACGTACTATACTATGACTTTTTTCTGACATACTATAATATGACTTTTTTCGATATACTATGACTTTTTTCGACGTACTATACTATGACTTTTTTCTGACATACTATAATATGACTTTTTTCTGACATACTATAATATGACTTTTTTCGACATACTATACTATGACTTTTTTCGACGTACTATACTATGACTTTTTTCGACGTACTATACAATGACTTTTTTCCACTTTTTTCGACATACTATAATATGACTTTTTTCGACATACTATACTATGACTTTTTTTCCACTTTTTCCGACATACTACACTGACTTTTTTCGACGTACTATACTATGACTTATTTTTCCACTTTTTTCGACATACTACACTGACTTTTTTCGACGTACTATACTATGACTTTTTTCCACTTTTTTCGACATACTATAATATGACTTTTTTCGACGTACTATACTATGACTTTTTTCGACGTACTATACAATGACTTTTTTTCCACTTTTTTCGACATACTATAATATGACTTTTTTCGACGTACTATACTATGACTTTTTTCGACGTACTATACAATGACTTTTTTTCCACTTTTTTCGACATACTATAATATGACTTTTTTCGACGTACTATACTATGACTTTTTTCTGACATACTATACTATGACTTTTTTCTGACATACTATACTATGACTTTTTTTTCCACTTTTTTCGACATACTACACTGACTTTTTTCGACGTACTATACTATGACTTTTTTCGACATACTATACTATGACTTTTTTCTGACATACTATACTATGACTTATTTTTCCACTTTTTTCGACATACTATACTATGACTTTTTTCGACATACTATAATATGACTTTTTTCGACGTACTATACTATGACTTTTTTCGACGTACTATACAATGACTTTTTTTCCACTTTTTTCGACATACTATAATATGACTTTTTTCGACGTACTATACTATGACTTTTTTCGACGTACTATACAATGACTTTTTTTCCACTTTTTTCGACATACTATAATATGACTTTTTTCGACGTACTATACTATGACTTTTTTCTGACATACTATACTATGACTTTTTTCTGACATACTATACTATGACTTTTTTTTCCACTTTTTTCGACATACTACACTGACTTTTTTCGACGTACTATACTATGACTTTTTTCGACATACTATACTATGACTTTTTTCTGACATACTATACTATGACTTATTTTTCCACTTTTTTCGACATACTATACTATGACTTTTTTCGACATACTATAATATGACTTTTTTCTGACATACTATGACTTTTTTCGACATACTATAATATGACTTTTTTCTGACATACTATATGACTTTTTCCGACGTACTATACTATGACTTTTTTCTCTATTCGACATACTATACTATGACTTTTTTTTCCACTTTTTTTCGACATACTATACTATGACTTTTTTCGCTATTCGACATACTATACTATGACTTTTTTCCACTTTTTTCGACATACTATACTATGACTTTTTTCTGACATACTATACTATGACTTTTTTTCGACATACTATAATATGACTTTTTTCGACGTACTATACAATGACTTTTTTCTCTATTCGACATACTATACTATGACTTTTTTCTCTATTCGACATACTATACTATGACTTTTTTTTCCATTTTTTCGACGTACTATACTATGACTTTTTTCTGACATACTATAATATGACTTTTTTCGATATACTATGACTTTTTTCGACGTACTATACTATGACTTTTTTCTGACATACTATAATATGACTTTTTTCTGACATACTATAATATGACTTTTTTCGACATACTATACTATGACTTTTTTCGACGTACTATACTATGACTTTTTTCGACGTACTATACAATGACTTTTTTCCACTTTTTTCGACATACTATAATATGACTTTTTTCGACATACTATACTATGACTTTTTTTCCACTTTTTCCGACATACTACACTGACTTTTTTCGACGTACTATACTATGACTTATTTTTCCACTTTTTTCGACATACTACACTGACTTTTTTCGACGTACTATACTATGACTTTTTTCCACTTTTTTCGACATACTATAATATGACTTTTTTCGACGTACTATACTATGACTTTTTTCGACGTACTATACAATGACTTTTTTTCCACTTTTTTCGACATACTATAATATGACTTTTTTCGACGTACTATACTATGACTTTTTTCGACGTACTATACAATGACTTTTTTTCCACTTTTTTCGACATACTATAATATGACTTTTTTCGACGTACTATACTATGACTTTTTTCTGACATACTATACTATGACTTTTTTCTGACATACTATACTATGACTTTTTTTCCACTTTTTTCGACATACTACACTGACTTTTTTCGACGTACTATACTATGACTTTTTTCGACATACTATACTATGACTTTTTTCTGACATACTATACTATGACTTATTTTTCCACTTTTTTCGACATACTATACTATGACTTTTTTCGACATACTATAATATGACTTTTTTCGACGTACTATACTATGACTTTTTTCGACGTACTATACAATGACTTTTTTTCCACTTTTTTCGACATACTATAATATGACTTTTTTCGACGTACTATACTATGACTTTTTTCGACGTACTATACAATGACTTTTTTTCCACTTTTTTCGACATACTATAATATGACTTTTTTCGACGTACTATACTATGACTTTTTTCTGACATACTATACTATGACTTTTTTCTGACATACTATACTATGACTTTTTTTTCCACTTTTTTCGACATACTACACTGACTTTTTTCGACGTACTATACTATGACTTTTTTCGACATACTATACTATGACTTTTTTCTGACATACTATACTATGACTTATTTTTCCACTTTTTTCGACATACTATACTATGACTTTTTTCGACATACTATAATATGACTTTTTTCTGACATACTATGACTTTTTTCGACATACTATAATATTACTTTTTTCTGACATACTATATGACTTTTTCCGACGTACTATACTATGACTTTTTTCTCTATTCGACATACTATACTATGACTTTTTTTTCCACTTTTTTTCGACATACTATACTATGACTTTTTTCGCTATTCGACATACTATACTATGACTTTTTTCCACTTTTTTCGACATACTATACTATGACTTTTTTCTGACATACTATACTATGACTTTTTTTCGACATACTATAATATGACTTTTTTCGACGTACTATACAATGACTTTTTTCTCTATTCGACATACTATACTATGACTTTTTTCTCTATTCGACATACTATACTATGACTTTTTTTTCCATTTTTTCGACGTACTATACTATGACTTTTTTCTGACATACTATAATATGACTTTTTTCGATATACTATGACTTTTTTCGACGTACTATACTATGACTTTTTTCTGACATACTATAATATGACTTTTTTCTGACATACTATAATATGACTTTTTTCGACATACTATACTATGACTTTTTTCGACGTACTATACTATGACTTTTTTCGACGTACTATACAATGACTTTTTTCCACTTTTTTCGACATACTATAATATGACTTTTTTCGACATACTATACTATGACTTTTTTTCCACTTTTTCCGACATACTACACTGACTTTTTTCGACGTACTATACTATGACTTATTTTTCCACTTTTTTCGACATACTACACTGACTTTTTTCGACGTACTATACTATGACTTTTTTCCACTTTTTTCGACATACTATAATATGACTTTTTTCGACGTACTATACTATGACTTTTTTCGACGTACTATACAATGACTTTTTTTCCACTTTTTTCGACATACTATAATATGACTTTTTTCGACGTACTATACTATGACTTTTTTCTGACATACTATACTATGACTTTTTTCTGACATACTATACTATGACTTTTTTCTGACATACTATACTATGACTTTTTTTTCCACTTTTTTCGACATACTACACTGACTTTTTTCGACGTACTATACTATGACTTTTTTCGACATACTATACTATGACTTTTTTCTGACATACTATACTATGACTTATTTTTCCACTTTTTTCGACATACTATACTATGACTTTTTTCGACATACTATAATATGACTTTTTTCTGACATACTATGACTTTTTTCGACATACTATAATATGACTTTTTTCTGACATACTATATGACTTTTTCCGACGTACTATACTATGACTTTTTTCTCTATTCGACATACTATACTATGACTTTTTTTTCCACTTTTTTTCGACATACTATACTATGACTTTTTTCGCTATTCGACATACTATACTATGACTTTTTTCCACTTTTTTCGACATACTATACTATGACTTTTTTCTGACATACTATACTATGACTTTTTTTCGACATACTATAATATGACTTTTTTCGACGTACTATACAATGACTTTTTTCTCTATTCGACATACTATACTATGACTTTTTTCTCTATTCGACATACTATACTATGACTTTTTTTTCCATTTTTTCGACGTACTATACTATGACTTTTTTCTGACATACTATAATATGACTTTTTTCGATATACTATGACTTTTTTCGACGTACTATACTATGACTTTTTTCTGACATACTATAATATGACTTTTTTCTGACATACTATAATATGACTTTTTTCGACATACTATACTATGACTTTTTTCGACGTACTATACTATGACTTTTTTCGACGTACTATACAATGACTTTTTTCCACTTTTTTCGACATACTATAATATGACTTTTTTCGACATACTATACTATGACTTTTTTTCCACTTTTTCCGACATACTACACTGACTTTTTTCGACGTACTATACTATGACTTATTTTTCCACTTTTTTCGACATACTACACTGACTTTTTTCGACGTACTATACTATGACTTTTTTCCACTTTTTTCGACATACTATAATATGACTTTTTTCGACGTACTATACTATGACTTTTTTCGACGTACTATACAATGACTTTTTTTCCACTTTTTTCGACATACTATAATATGACTTTTTTCGACGTACTATACTATGACTTTTTTCGACGTACTATACAATGACTTTTTTTCCACTTTTTTCGACATACTATAATATGACTTTTTTCGACGTACTATACTATGACTTTTTTCTGACATACTATACTATGACTTTTTTCTGACATACTATACTATGACTTTTTTTTCCACTTTTTTCGACATACTACACTGACTTTTTTCGACGTACTATACTATGACTTTTTTCGACATACTATACTATGACTTTTTTCTGACATACTATACTATGACTTATTTTTCCACTTTTTTCGACATACTATACTATGACTTTTTTCGACATACTATAATATGACTTTTTTCGACGTACTATACTATGACTTTTTTCGACGTACTATACAATGACTTTTTTTCCACTTTTTTCGACATACTATAATATGACTTTTTTCGACGTACTATACTATGACTTTTTTCGACGTACTATACAATGACTTTTTTTCCACTTTTTTCGACATACTATAATATGACTTTTTTCGACGTACTATACTATGACTTTTTTCTGACATACTATACTATGACTTTTTTCTGACATACTATACTATGACTTTTTTTTCCACTTTTTTCGACATACTACACTGACTTTTTTCGACGTACTATACTATGACTTTTTTCGACATACTATACTATGACTTTTTTCTGACATACTATACTATGACTTATTTTTCCACTTTTTTCGACATACTATACTATGACTTTTTTCGACATACTATAATATGACTTTTTTCTGACATACTATGACTTTTTTCGACATACTATAATATGACTTTTTTCTGACATACTATATGACTTTTTCCGACGTACTATACTATGACTTTTTTCTCTATTCGACATACTATACTATGACTTTTTTTTCCACTTTTTTTCGACATACTATACTATGACTTTTTTCGCTATTCGACATACTATACTATGACTTTTTTCCACTTTTTTCGACATACTATACTATGACTTTTTTCTGACATACTATACTATGACTTTTTTTCGACATACTATAATATGACTTTTTTCGACGTACTATACAATGACTTTTTTCTCTATTCGACATACTATACTATGACTTTTTTCTCTATTCGACATACTATACTATGACTTTTTTTTCCATTTTTTCGACGTACTATACTATGACTTTTTTCTGACATACTATAATATGACTTTTTTCGATATACTATGACTTTTTTCGACGTACTATACTATGACTTTTTTCTGACATACTATAATATGACTTTTTTCTGACATACTATAATATGACTTTTTTCGACATACTATACTATGACTTTTTTCGACGTACTATACTATGACTTTTTTCGACGTACTATACAATGACTTTTTTCCACTTTTTTCGACATACTATAATATGACTTTTTTCGACATACTATACTATGACTTTTTTTCCACTTTTTCCGACATACTACACTGACTTTTTTCGACGTACTATACTATGACTTATTTTTCCACTTTTTTCGACATACTACACTGACTTTTTTCGACGTACTATACTATGACTTTTTTCCACTTTTTTCGACATACTATAATATGACTTTTTTCGACGTACTATACTATGACTTTTTTCGACGTACTATACAATGACTTTTTTTCCACTTTTTTCGACATACTATAATATGACTTTTCGACGTACTATACTATGACTTTTTTCGACGTACTATACAATGACTTTTTTTCCACTTTTTTCGACATACTATAATATGACTTTTTTCGACGTACTATACTATGACTTTTTTCTGACATACTATACTATGACTTTTTTCTGACATACTATACTATGACTTTTTTTTCCACTTTTTTCGACATACTACACTGACTTTTTTCGACGTACTATACTATGACTTTTTTCGACATACTATACTATGACTTTTTTCTGACATACTATACTATGACTTATTTTTCCACTTTTTTCGACATACTATACTATGACTTTTTTCGACATACTATAATATGACTTTTTTCTGACATACTATGACTTTTTTCGACATACTATAATATGACTTTTTTCTGACATACTATATGACTTTTTCCGACGTACTATACTATGACTTTTTTCTCTATTCGACATACTATACTATGACTTTTTTTTCCACTTTTTTTCGACATACTATACTATGACTTTTTTCGCTATTCGACATACTATACTATGACTTTTTTCCACTTTTTTCGACATACTATACTATGACTTTTTTCTGACATACTATACTATGACTTTTTTTCGACATACTATAATATGACTTTTTTCGACGTACTATACAATGACTTTTTTCTCTATTCGACATACTATACTATGACTTTTTTCTCTATTCGACATACTATACTATGACTTTTTTTTCCATTTTTTCGACGTACTATACTATGACTTTTTTCTGACATACTATAATATGACTTTTTTCGATATACTATGACTTTTTTCGACGTACTATACTATGACTTTTTTCTGACATACTATAATATGACTTTTTTCTGACATACTATAATATGACTTTTTTCGACGTACTATACTATGACTTTTTTCGACGTACTATACAATGACTTTTTTCCACTTTTTTCGACATACTATAATATGACTTTTTTCGACATACTATACTATGACTTTTTTTCCACTTTTTCCGACATACTACACTGACTTTTTTCGACGTACTATACTATGACTTATTTTTCCACTTTTTTCGACATACTACACTGACTTTTTTCGACGTACTATACTATGACTTTTTTCCACTTTTTTCGACATACTATAATATGACTTTTTTCGACGTACTATACTATGACTTTTTTCGACGTACTATACAATGACTTTTTTTCCACTTTTTTCGACATACTATAATATGACTTTTTTCGACGTACTATACTATGACTTTTTTCGACGTACTATACAATGACTTTTTTTCCACTTTTTTCGACATACTATAATATGACTTTTTTCGACGTACTATACTATGACTTTTTTCTGACATACTATACTATGACTTTTTTCTGACATACTATACTATGACTTTTTTTTCCACTTTTTTCGACATACTACACTGACTTTTTTCGACGTACTATACTATGACTTTTTTCGACATACTATACTATGACTTTTTTCTGACATACTATACTATGACTTATTTTTCCACTTTTTTCGACATACTATACTATGACTTTTTTCGACATACTATAATATGACTTTTTTCTGACATACTATATGACTTTTTTCGACGTACTATACTATGACTTTTTTCGACATACTATAATATGACTTTTTTCTGACATACTATATGACTTTTTCCGACGTACTATACTATGACTTTTTTCTCTATTCGACGTACTATACTATGACTTTTTTCGCTATTCGACATACTATACTATGACTTTTTTCGACATACTATACTATGACTTTTTTCTCTATTCGACATACTATACTATGACTTTTTTTTCCACTTTTTTCGACATACTATACTATGACTTTTTTCGCTATTCGACATACTATACTATGACTTTTTTCCACTTTTTTCGACATACTATAATATGACTTTTTTCGACGTACTATACTATGACTTTTTTCTCTATTCGACATACTATACTATGACTTTTTTTTCCACTTTTTTCGACATACTATACTATGACTTTTTTCGCTATTCGACATACTATACTATGACTTTTTTTTCCACTTTTTTCGACATACTATACTATGACTTTTTTTTCCACTTTTTTCGACATACTATACTATGACTTTTTTCTCTATTCGACATACTATACTATGACTTTTTTCGCTATTCGACATACTATAATATGACTTTTTTTCCACTTTTTTCGACATACTATACTATGACTTTTTTTCCACTTTTTTCGACATACTATAATATGACTTTTTTCGACATACTATGACTTTTTTCGACGTACTATAATATGACTTTTTTCTGACATACTATAATATGACTTTTTTCGATATACTATGACTTTTTTCGACGTACTATACTATGACTTTTTTCTGACATACTATAATATGACTTTTTTCTGACATACTATAATATGACTTTTTTCGACATACTATACTATGACTTTTTTCGACGTACTATACTATGACTTTTTTCGACGTACTATACTATGACTTTTTTCGACATACTATACTATGACTTTTTTCTGACATACTATACTATGACTTATTTTTCCACTTTTTTCGACATACTATACTATGACTTTTTTCGACATACTATAATATGACTTTTTTCTGACATACTATATGACTTTTTTCGACGTACTATACTATGACTTTTTTCGACATACTATAATATGACTTTTTTCTGACATACTATATGACTTTTTCCGACGTACTATACTATGACTTTTTTCTCTATTCGACATACTATACTATGACTTTTTTTTCCACTTTTTTCGACATACTATACTATGACTTTTTTTTCCACTTTTTTCGACATACTATACTATGACTTTTTTCTCTATTCGACATACTATACTATGACTTTTTTCGCTATTCGACATACTATAATATGACTTTTTTTCCACTTTTTTCGACATACTATACTATGACTTTTTTTCCACTTTTTTCGACATACTATAATATGACTTTTTTCGACATACTATGACTTTTTTCGACATACTATAATATGACTTTTTTCTGACATACTATAATATGACTTTTTTCGATATACTATGACTTTTTTCGACGTACTATACTATGACTTTTTTCTGACATACTATAATATGACTTTTTTCTGACATACTATAATATGACTTTTTTCTGACATACTATAATATGACTTTTTTCGACATACTATAATATGACTTTTTTCTGACATACTATATGACTTTTTCCGACGTACTATACTATGACTTTTTTCTCTATTCGACATACTATACTATGACTTTTTTTTCCACTTTTTTCGACATACTATACTATGACTTTTTTTTCCACTTTTTTCGACATACTATACTATGACTTTTTTCTCTATTCGACATACTATACTATGACTTTTTTCGCTATTCGACATACTATAATATGACTTTTTTTCCACTTTTTTCGACATACTATACTATGACTTTTTTTCCACTTTTTTCGACATACTATAATATGACTTTTTTCTGACATACTATAATATGACTTTTTTCGATATACTATGACTTTTTTCGACGTACTATACTATGACTTTTTTCTGACATACTATAATATGACTTTTTTCTGACATACTATAATATGACTTTTTTCGACATACTATACTATGACTTTTTTCGACGTACTATACTATGACTTTTTTCGACGTACTATACTATGACTTTTTTCGACATACTATACTATGACTTTTTTCTGACATACTATACTATGACTTATTTTTCCACTTTTTTCGACATACTATACTATGACTTTTTTCGACATACTATAATATGACTTTTTTCTGACATACTATATGACTTTTTTCGACGTACTATACTATGACTTTTTTCGACATACTATAATATGACTTTTTTCTGACATACTATATGACTTTTTCCGACGTACTATACTATGACTTTTTTCTCTATTCGACATACTATACTATGACTTTTTTTTCCACTTTTTTCGACATACTATACTATGACTTTTTTTTCCACTTTTTTCGACATACTATACTATGACTTTTTTCTCTATTCGACATACTATACTATGACTTTTTTCGCTATTCGACATACTATAATATGACTTTTTTTCCACTTTTTTCGACATACTATACTATGACTTTTTTTCCACTTTTTTCGACATACTATAATATGACTTTTTTCGACATACTATGACTTTTTTCGACATACTATAATATGACTTTTTTCTGACATACTATAATATGACTTTTTTCGATATACTATGACTTTTTTCGACGTACTATACTATGACTTTTTTCTGACATACTATAATATGACTTTTTTCTGACATACTATAATATGACTTTTTTCTGACATACTATAATATGACTTTTTTCGACATACTATAATATGACTTTTTTCTGACATACTATATGACTTTTTCCGACGTACTATACTATGACTTTTTTCTCTATTCGACATACTATACTATGACTTTTTTTTCCACTTTTTTCGACATACTATACTATGACTTTTTTTTCCACTTTTTTCGACATACTATACTATGACTTTTTTCTCTATTCGACATACTATACTATGACTTTTTTCGCTATTCGACATACTATAATATGACTTTTTTTCCACTTTTTTCGACATACTATACTATGACTTTTTTTCCACTTTTTTCGACATACTATAATATGACTTTTTTCGACATACTATGACTTTTTTCGACGTACTATAATATGACTTTTTTCTGACATACTATAATATGACTTTTTTCGATATACTATGACTTTTTTCGACGTACTATACTATGACTTTTTTCTGACATACTATATGACTTTTTTCTGACATACTATAATATGACTTTTTTCGACATACTATACTATGACTTTTTTCGACGTACTATACTATGACTTTTTTCGACGTACTATACTATGACTTTTTTCGACATACTATACTATGACTTTTTTCTGACATACTATACTATGACTTATTTTTCCACTTTTTTCGACATACTATACTATGACTTTTTTCGACATACTATAATATGACTTTTTTCTGACATACTATATGACTTTTTTCGACGTACTATACTATGACTTTTTTCGACATACTATAATATGACTTTTTTCTGACATACTATATGACTTTTTCCGACGTACTATACTATGACTTTTTTCTCTATTCGACATACTATACTATGACTTTTTTTTCCACTTTTTTTCGACATACTATACTATGACTTTTTTCGCTATTCGACATACTATACTATGACTTTTTTCCACTTTTTTCGACATACTATACTATGACTTTTTTCTGACATACTATACTATGACTTTTTTTCGACATACTATAATATGACTTTTTTCGACGTACTATACAATGACTTTTTTCTCTATTCGACATACTATACTATGACTTTTTTCTCTATTCGACATACTATACTATGACTTTTTTTTCCATTTTTTCGACGTACTATACTATGACTTTTTTCTGACATACTATAATATGACTTTTTTCGATATACTATGACTTTTTTCGACGTACTATACTATGACTTTTTTCTGACATACTATAATATGACTTTTTTCTGACATACTATAATATGACTTTTTTCGACGTACTATACAATGACTTTTTTCCACTTTTTTCGACATACTATAATATGACTTTTTTCGACATACTATACTATGACTTTTTTTCCACTTTTTCCGACATACTACACTGACTTTTTTCGACGTACTATACTATGACTTATCTTTCCACTTTTTTCGACATACTACACTGACTTTTTTCGACGTACTATACTATGACTTTTTTCCACTTTTTTCGACATACTATAATATGACTTTTTTCGACGTACTATACTATGACTTTTTTCGACGTACTATACAATGACTTTTTTTCCACTTTTTTCGACATACTATAATATGACTTTTTTCGACGTACTATACTATGACTTTTTTCGACGTACTATACAATGACTTTTTTTCCACTTTTTTCGACATACTATAATATGACTTTTTTCGACGTACTATACTATGACTTTTTTCTGACATACTATACTATGACTTTTTTCTGACATACTATACTATGACTTTTTTTCCACTTTTTTCGACATACTACACTGACTTTTTTCGACGTACTATACTATGACTTTTTTCGACATACTATACTATGACTTTTTTCTGACATACTATACTATGACTTATTTTTCCACTTTTTTCGACATACTATACTATGACTTTTTTCGACATACTATAATATGACTTTTTTCTGACATACTATATGACTTTTTTCGACGTACTATACTATGACTTTTTTCGACATACTATAATATGACTTTTTTCTGACATACTATATGACTTTTTCCGACGTACTATACTATGACTTTTTTCTCTATTCGACATACTATACTATGACTTTTTTTTCCACTTTTTTCGACATACTATACTATGACTTTTTTCGCTATTCGACATACTATACTATGACTTTTTTCGACATACTATACTATGACTTTTTTCTCTATTCGACATACTATACTATGACTTTTTTCGACATACTATACTATGACTTTTTTTTCCACTTTTTTCGACATACTATACTATGACTTTTTTCGCTATTCGACATACTATACTATGACTTTTTTCCACTTTTTTCGACATACTATAATATGACTTTTTTCGACGTACTATACTATGACTTTTTTCTCTATTCGACATACTATACTATGACTTTTTTTTCCACTTTTTTCGACATACTATACTATGACTTTTTTCGCTATTCGACATACTATACTATGACTTTTTTTTCCACTTTTTTCGACATACTATACTATGACTTTTTTTTCCACTTTTTTCGACATACTATACTATGACTTTTTTCTCTATTCGACATACTATAATATGACTTTTTTTCCACTTTTTTCGACATACTATACTATGACTTTTTTTCCACTTTTTTCGACATACTATAATATGACTTTTTTCGACATACTATGACTTTTTTCGACGTACTATAATATGACTTTTTTCTGACATACTATAATATGACTTTTTTCGATATACTATGACTTTTTTCGACGTACTATACTATGACTTTTTTCTGACATACTATAATATGACTTTTTTCTGACATACTATAATATGACTTTTTTCGACATACTATACTATGACTTTTTTCGACGTACTATACTATGACTTTTTTCGACGTACTATACAATGACTTTTTTCCACTTTTTTCGACATACTATAATATGACTTTTTTCGACATACTATACTATGACTTTTTTTCCACTTTTTCCGACATACTACACTGACTTTTTTCGACGTACTATACTATGACTTATTTTTCCACTTTTTTCGACATACTACACTGACTTTTTTCGACGTACTATACTATGACTTTTTTCCACTTTTTTCGACATACTATAATATGACTTTTTTCGACGTACTATACTATGACTTTTTTCGACGTACTATACAATGACTTTTTTTCCACTTTTTTCGACATACTATAATATGACTTTTTTCGACGTACTATACTATGACTTTTTTCGACGTACTATACAATGACTTTTTTTCCACTTTTTTCGACATACTATAATATGACTTTTTTCGACGTACTATACTATGACTTTTTTCTGACATACTATACTATGACTTTTTTCTGACATACTATACTATGACTTTTTTTCCACTTTTTTCGACATACTATACTATGACTTTTTTCTGACATACTATACTATGACTTTTTTTTCCACTTTTTCCGACATACTACACTGACTTTTTTCGACGTACTATACTATGACTTTTTTCGACATACTATACTATGACTTTTTTTCCACTTTTTCCGACATACTACACTGACTTTTTTCGACGTGCTATACTATGACTTTTTTCGACATACTATACTATGACTTATTTTTCCACTTTTTTCGACATACTATAATATGACTTTTTTCGACGTACTATACTATGACTTTTTTCGACGTACTATACAATGACTTTTTTCCACTTTTTTCGACATACTATACTATGACTTTTTTCTGACATACTATACTATGACTTTTTTTCGACATACTATAATATGACTTTTTTCGACGTACTATACAATGACTTTTTTCTCTATTCGACATACTATACTATGACTTTTTTCTCTATTCGACATACTATACTATGACTTTTTTTTCCATTTTTTCGACATACTATACTATGACTTTTTCGCTATTCGACATACTATACTATGACTTTTTTCTGACATACTATAATATGACTTTTTTTCCACTTTTTCCGACATACTACACTGACTTTTTTCGACGTACTATACTATGACTTTTTTCGACGTACTATACAATGACTTTTTTCCATTTTCGACATACTATACTATGACTTTTTTCGACGTACTATACTATGACTTTTTTCTGACATACAATACTATGAATTTTTTTCCACTTTTTTCGACATACTATAATATGACTTTTTTCGACGTACTATACTATGACTTTTTTCTCTATTCGACATACTATACTATGACTTTTTTTTCCACTTTTTTCGACATACTATACTATGACTTTTTTCGCTATTCGACATACTATGACTTTTTTTTCCACTTTTTTCGACATACTATACTATGACTTTTTTTTCCACTTTTTTCGACATACTATACTATGACTTTTTTCTCTATTCGACATACTATACTATGACTTTTTTCGCTATTCGACATACTATAATATGACTTTTTTTCCACTTTTTTCGACATACTATACTATGACTTTTTTTCCACTTTTTTCGACATACTATAATATGACTTTTTTCTGACATACTATAATATGACTTTTTTCGATATACTATGACTTTTTTCGACGTACTATACTATGACTTTTTTCTGACATACTATAATATGACTTTTTTCGACATACTATAATATGACTTTTTTCGACATACTATACTATGACTTTTTTTCCACTTTTTCCGACATACTACACTGACTTTTTTCGACGTACTATACTATGACTTATTTTTCCACTTTTTTCGACATACTACACTGACTTTTTTCGACGTACTATACTATGACTTTTTTCCACTTTTTTCGACATACTATAATATGACTTTTTTCGACGTACTATACTATGACTTTTTTCGACGTACTATACAATGACTTTTTTTCCACTTTTTTCGACATACTATAATATGACTTTTTTCGACGTACTATACTATGACTTTTTTCGACGTACTATACAATGACTTTTTTTCCACTTTTTTCGACATACTATAATATGACTTTTTTCGACGTACTATACTATGACTTTTTTCTGACATACTATACTATGACTTTTTTCTGACATACTATACTATGACTTTTTTTCCACTTTTTTCGACATACTATACTATGACTTTTTTCTGACATACTATACTATGACTTTTTTTTCCACTTTTTTCGACATACTATACTATGACTTTTTTTTCCACTTTTTTCGACATACTATACTATGACTTTTTTCGCTATTCGACATACTATACTATGACTTTTTTCTGACATACTATAATATGACTTTTTTTTTCACTTTTTTCGACATACTATACTATGACTTTTTTCTCTATTCGACATACTATACTATGACTTTTTTCGCTATTCGACATACTATAATATGACTTTTTTTTCCACTTTTTTCGACATACTATACTATGACTTTTTTCTGACATACTATACTATGACTTTTTTTCCACTTTTTTCGACATACTATATGACTTTTTTCGACATACTATAATATGACTTTTTCGACGTACTATACTATGATTTTTCGACATACTATACTATGACTTTTTTCTGACATACTATACTATGACTTTTTTTTCCACTTTTTCCGACATACTACACTGACTTTTTTCGACGTACTATACTATGACTTTTTTCGACATACTATACTATGACTTTTTTTCCACTTTTTCCGACATACTACACTGACTTTTTTCGACGTGCTATACTATGACTTTTTTCGACATACTATACTATGACTTATTTTTCCACTTTTTTCGACATACTATAATATGACTTTTTTCGACGTACTATACTATGACTTTTTTCGACGTACTATACAATGACTTTTTTCCACTTTTTTCGACATACTATACTATGACTTTTTTCTGACATACTATACTATGACTTTTTTTCGACATACTATAATATGACTTTTTTCGACGTACTATACAATGACTTTTTTCTCTATTCGACATACTATACTATGACTTTTTTCTCTATTCGACATACTATACTATGACTTTTTTTTCCATTTTTTCGACATACTATACTATGACTTTTTCGCTATTCGACATACTATACTATGACTTTTTTCTGACATACTATAATATGACTTTTTTTCCACTTTTTCCGACATACTACACTGACTTTTTCGACGTACTATACTATGACTTTTTTCGACGTACTATACAATGACTTTTTTCCATTTTCGACATACTATACTATGACTTTTTTCGACGTACTATACTATGACTTTTTTCTCTATTCGACATACTATACTATGACTTTTTTTTCGACGTACTATACTATGACTTTTTTCGCTATTCGACATACTATACTATGACTTTTTTTTCCACTTTTTTCGACATACTATGACTTTTTTTTCCACTTTTTTCGACATACTATACTATGACTTTTTTCTCTATTCGACATACTATACTATGACTTTTTTCGCTATTCGACATACTATAATATGACTTTTTTTCCACTTTTTTCGACATACTATACTATGACTTTTTTTCCACTTTTTTCGACATACTATAATATGACTTTTTTCGACATACTATGACTTTTTTCGACGTACTATAATATGACTTTTTTCTGACATACTATAATATGACTTTTTTCGATATACTATGACTTTTTTCGACGTACTATACTATGACTTTTTTCTGACATACTATAATATGACTTTTTTCTGACATACTATAATATGACTTTTTTCGACATACTATACTATGACTTTTTTCGACGTACTATACTATGACTTTTTTCGACGTACTATACAATGACTTTTTTCCACTTTTTTCGACATACTATAATATGACTTTTTTCGACATACTATACTATGACTTTTTTTCCACTTTTTCCGACATACTACACTGACTTTTTTCGACGTACTATACTATGACTTATTTTTCCACTTTTTTCGACATACTACACTGACTTTTTTCGACGTACTATACTATGACTTTTTTCCACTTTTTTCGACATACTATAATATGACTTTTTTCGACGTACTATACTATGACTTTTTTCGACGTACTATACAATGACTTTTTTTCCACTTTTTTCGACATACTATAATATGACTTTTTTCGACGTACTATACTATGACTTTTTTCGACGTACTATACAATGACTTTTTTTCCACTTTTTTCGACATACTATAATATGACTTTTTTCGACGTACTATACTATGACTTTTTTCTGACATACTATACTATGACTTTTTTCTGACATACTATACTATGACTTTTTTTTCCACTTTTTTCGACATACTACACTGACTTTTTTCGACGTACTATACTATGACTTTTTTCTGACATACTATACTATGACTTATTTTTCCACTTTTTTCGACATACTATACTATGACTTTTTTCGACATACTATAATATGACTTTTTTCTGACATACTATATGACTTTTTTCGACGTACTATACTATGACTTTTTTCGACATACTATAATATGACTTTTTTCTGACATACTATATGACTTTTTCCGACGTACTATACTATGACTTTTTTCTCTATTCCACATACTATACTATGACTTTTTTTTCCACTTTTTTCGACATACTATACTATGACTTTTTTCGCTATTCGACATACTATACTATGACTTTTTTCGACATACTATACTATGACTTTTTTCTCTATTCGACATACTATACTATGACTTTTTTCGACATACTATACTATGACTTTTTTTTCCACTTTTTTCGACATACTATACTATGACTTTTTTCGCTATTCGACATACTATACTATG
This sequence comes from Zingel zingel, assembly GCA_023566125.1. NCBI lineage: Eukaryota > Metazoa > Chordata > Actinopteri > Perciformes > Percidae > Zingel > Zingel zingel. Next base: position 22,322,394 of record CM042336.1, on the reverse strand, counting down.
ACTTTTTTCCACTTTTTTCGACATACTATAATATGACTTTTTTCGACGTACTATACTATGACTTTTTTCTCTATTCGACATACTATACTATGACTTTTTTTTCCACTTTTTTCGACATACTATACTATGACTTTTTTCGCTATTCGACATACTATACTATGACTTTTTTTTCCACTTTTTTCGACATACTATACTATGACTTTTTTTTCCACTTTTTTCGACATACTATACTATGACTTTTTTCTCTATTCGACATACTATACTATGACTTTTTTCGCTATTCGACATACTATAATATGACTTTTTTTCCACTTTTTTCGACATACTATACTATGACTTTTTTCGCTATTCGACATACTATAATATGACTTTTTTTCCACTTTTTTCGACATACTATAATATGACTTTTTTCGACATACTATGACTTTTTTCGACGTACTATAATATGACTTTTTTCTGACATACTATAATATGACTTTTTTCGACGTACTATAATATGACTTTTTTCTGACATACTATAATATGACTTTTTTCGACGTACTATACTATGACTTTTTTCGACGTACTATACAATGACTTTTTTCCACTTTTTTCGACATACTATAATATGACTTTTTTTCCACTTTTTCCGACATACTACACTGACTTTTTTCGACGTACTATACTATGACTTATTTTTCCACTTTTTTCGACATACTACACTGACTTTTTTCGACGTACTATACTATGACTTTTTTCCACTTTTTTCGACATACTATACTATGACTTTTTTTTCCACTTTTTTCGACATACTATACTATGACTTTTTTCGCTATTCGACATACTATACTATGACTTTTTTCTGACATACTATAATATGACTTTTTTTTTCACTTTTTTCGACATACTATACTATGACTTTTTTCTCTATTCGACATACTATACTATGACTTTTTTCGCTATTCGACATACTATAATATGACTTTTTTTTCCACTTTTTTCGACATACTATACTATGACTTTTTTCTGACATACTATACTATGACTTTTTTTCCACTTTTTTCGACATACTATATGACTTTTTTCGACATACTATAATATGACTTTTTCGACGTACTATACTATGACTTTTTTCGACATACTATACTATGACTTTTTTCTGACATACTATACTATGACTTTTTTTTCCACTTTTTCCGACATACTACACTGACTTTTTTCGACGTACTATACTATGACTTTTTTCGACATACTATACTATGACTTTTTTTCCACTTTTTCCGACATACTACACTGACTTTTTTCGACGTGCTATACTATGACTTTTTTCGACATACTATACTATGACTTTTTTCGACGTACTATAATATGACTTTTTTCGACGTACTATACTATGACTTTTTTCGACGTACTATACTATGACTTTTTTCCACTTTTTTCGACATACTATAATATGACTTTTTTCGACGTACTATACTATGACTTTTTTCGACGTACTATACAATGACTTTTTTCCACTTTTTTCGACATACTATACTATGACTTTTTTCTGACATACTATACTATGACTTTTTTTCGACATACTATAATATGACTTTTTTCGACGTACTATACAATGACTTTTTTCTCTATTCGACATACTATACTATGACTTTTTTCTCTATTCGACATACTATACTATGACTTTTTTTTCCATTTTTTCGACATACTATACTATGACTTTTTCGCTATTCGACATACTATAATATGACTTTTTTTCCGCTTTTTCCGACATACTACACTGACTTTTTTCGACGTACTATACTATGACTTTTTTCGACGTACTATACAATGACTTTTTTCCATTTTCGACATACTATACTATGACTTTTTTCTGACATACAATACTATGAATTTTTTTCCACTTTTTTCGACATACTATAATATGACTTTTTTCGACGTACTATACTATGACTCTTTTCTGACATACTATACTATGACCTTTTTTCCACTTTTTCCGACATACTACACTGACTTTTTTCGACGTACTATACTATGACTTTTATCGACATACTATACTATGACTTTTTTCTGACATACTATACTATGACTTTTTTTCCACTTTTTCCGACATACTACACTGACTTTTTTTCGACGTACTATACTATGACTTTTTTTCCACTTTTTTCGACATATTATACTATGACTTTTTTCTCTATTCGACATACTATACTATGACTTTTTTTTCCACTTTTTTCGATATATTATACTATGACTTTTTCGCTATTCGACATACTATAATATGACTTTTTTTCCACTTTTTTCGACATACTTTCGACATACTATATAACTTTTTTCCATTTTTTTTGACATGCTATACTAATCTTAGCACAAAAAGTAAGGACATTTGTGTTTGGTAGATTATTCCTCTGTGGTAACAATGCTTGAGTATGTGGGTTGTGCCCATGAAAAAATTGCCAAATCTTCTCTGCCGATGCCAAACATCTTATTCTGCCATTGACTCGTTTGGTGGATTGATGATTGAAGTTTAAAGAAACAAGACAAATTGGCAATTGAACAATTCATTCATTTCACAAACAGGAGCCTCAGTAGCGTGTGGAAGAACCATACACAGCCACAACAGCCTGGCACCTCCTCCTCATGCTGGTCACCAGCCTGGCACCTCCTCCTCATGCTGGTCACCAGCCTGGCACCTCCTCCTCATGCTGGTCACCAGCCTGGCACCTCCTCCTCATGCTGGTCACCAGCCTGGCACCTCCTCCTCATGCTGGTCACCAGCCTGGCCCCTCCTCCTCATGCTGGTCACCAGCCTGGCCCCTCCTCCTCATGCTGGTCACCAGCCTGGCCCCTCCTCCTCATGCTGGTCACCAGCCTGGCACCTCCTCCTCATGCTGGTCACCAGCCTGGCACCTCCTCCTCATGCTGGTCACCAGCCTGGCCCCTCCTCCTCATGCTGGTCACCAGCCTGGCCCCTCCTCCTCATGCTGGTCACCAGCCTGGCCCCTCCTCCTCATGCTGGTCACCAGCCTGGCACCTCCTCCTCATGCTGGTCACCAGCCTGGCACCTCCTCCTCATGCTGGTCACCCTGCTGTGGGATGGCATCCCATTCTTCAACCAGCATTTGTCACAAGTCAGCCAACGTGGTTGTGTTGGTCACTCTGGCACGAACAGCACGCACAAGCTGATCCCACAAGTGTTCAATGGGGTTGATGATACTATGACTTTTTTCAACATATTATACAATGACTTTTTCCACTTTTTTCGACATAAAAGTGGAAAAAAAGTCATAGTATTGTATGTGGAAAAAAGTAACAGTAAGGGATTTATCTTCAGGTCAAACTGGACGCGTAGCTCTGTGAATAAAACGCGGTAATAATCCAAACCGAGAGACCATCTGAACCAATGTTTTATTTATTCAATCGCATAGAAAAACACCAACACCTTCAGTTCTGTACAGCAGCGTTTCTCAAAAAGAAAAAGAAATAAGACAGAAAGTAGCAAACGTAAGGCACTGAATCTAGAGTTTTGAGTTGATCAAACGGGACGAGAGAAAGAAGAAATACAAGAAAAACAAGACAAGTACACACAAGGAGCAACAACGACACACGGACAATTAAAAGAAATCTGAACAAATAGTCCACACAGATCCTATTTGCTGTCTGACTCTACTAAACCAGACTCCCACACACATTACGGTCGTTTTAAAGCAGCACTACCACTCTTAAAGCCCTTCTCAAAATCAGATTTTACGAGAATAAGATCAGATTTTCGTTGATTTGATTCTGTGTTTTCAGCTCGAGCTGCTAACAGATGCTTAAAAGAAATGCTCAATTAACTTGGGTGACGCTTCTTTTTGCTGAAATGTGCTTACCATTTCTAAAGCTTTATGGACACGCTAAGCACTCAGTAGCTGCGTTCAAACGGATGCTATAGAGTCCGAAATTTGACTTCCTATTAAAGAAATATTGTTGGATGAGAAGACGAATTCCACGTACGGTGAATGTGAAGCTATAGCCGGTATAGACGGTCAGAGCTCTGTCCAAAGGGTAGAAAGAATAAGTTACTTTTCAACAGAGCCGAGCTAGCCGTTTCAAGCCTTCATGCTAAGCGGCTGCTAGCTGTAGCTTCATATTTAGCATCCAGACTGAGAGATTATTTATATTTATATATATATATATATATATATATATATATATATATATATATATATATATATATATATATATATATATATATATATATATATATATATATATATATATATATATATATATATATCTTCTCATCTAACTCTCAGTAGGGAGAAAAGACCAAAAAAAAAAAAAAAAAAAAAAAAAATCCCCTTCCAGTGTCCTCTCGTCTCATTGGCTGGGAGCTAGTATCCTCTCTCCCGGCCCCTCCCCCTGTGGGAGGAGTTAAACTGGACATAGTTTGGCCCCGCCCCCGCCTCTCCTCCATGTCTCCTCCTGTGCGCTCCCCCCCTCCCTGAATCATGGCCTCCCCTCCCCCTCCCTCCTCTGTTGCCCTTCCTTGACCCTCTGGGGTTAAAGGTCGGCGGTCTGAACGCCGACGACTCCTCCCAGTCGTCCTCCGTGCTGCAGCCCACAGACAGAGACTCCGCCATGGCGACGGTCGCCAGGAAACCATCCGGGATGTACGCGCTGGCGTGATTGAGTGGTTTTCGATGGCCCCGGTAACCGCGGCAGGGGTTGTTATCACCGTGGACGGCCGTCTTGGAGATGAGGTCATAAGGTGTCGGCGAGGCAGGGGCACTGCCGGGCTTCATGGTCGTCATGGGGACATCCGAAACGTCGGTGTTTGACACCAGTTTCATCTGAAAGCAGAGAGACTTGATTTACTACAACGCACGTTACTACAGCTGCCAGGGCGCGTTGGGAAGCCACGAGGTGGCGTTTTGGCTGTCACCATTTTTTTTTTTTTTTTTTTTAGAGCCAGAAGTGACCATATTTGGACAAAAGGGCGGAGCTGCAGAGGATGACGCGGTTAAGCCAGTCTCCGTACGGTTCAAGGGGGTTAGCGAGTGTCCACAACGCGTAGCTCCTATGGCGCCATTCTGATGCTAACAACCATCACCTCCCGTTAGCATCCGTTAGCATCCCATTGACTGCCATTCATTCTGACGTCACTTTGACAGAGAATAACTTTACATCTGAAGCGTTTAAAGACTCTGTTTGTCCGTTGTTTATTTCTAAAGAAACACGACAACGTATAAAAGGCTCCATTACCTTGTAGCTCACGTTATGGCTCCGTAGCAGACGTTGTTATAAAAATAGGCTAACGATTGGGTCATAACCACGAGACTTACTGTCTCATAGTAGAGGAATTACTGTATAGTCCAGGAGAAGCTCTCAGGCAGTTTGGACTTCCATTAGCTGTTTAAGTGTAATTACTAATGTTAACTATCATGTTAGTGATCAGTAATTAGCCTGTGCCTATGTTATCTCCTTACATATACCTACGCTCTCCGTCTCTGCTAGATTGGGAATGATTGAGATTTCTCTTGGCACAGCTACCAGAAGACTTCCAACTTTCAGACAGGTTGCTCACGTCACATCTACGTCTTCAAGCTCAGTTGGAGGCTGCTCAGTAACGCTCAGCCATCACCGGAAAAGAGCTTCTAATGTCCTTCACTGGTCTCCGTCCAGAGACACGGGATCTGTTGGTCCATTATATACACTGTCTATGAAACAAACCGGAACGAAAATGTGCACACTTGGCGTCTTTTTTGACAAGAAAAAGTTGACTAGGGTGCTTTTGTAGTGAAAAAAAATTAAATCTTAAAAAAGAAAAGAAAATTAAACGCGCCTGACGGCTAGTCTTCTACTGTAGTCCTAGTTACCCAGCATGCACGTCTTTATGTCGGGAGGAAACTGCCTGGACCGGAGATCGAACTCCGCAGTGCTAACGTGCTGCGAGGCAGCAGTGCTAACCACGAGTTAACAGCTAATTATTAACAACAACAACAACAACAACAACACATGACTACTGAAGTAGCTGTACCCTAGTAACAGGAGTGCACCGGGTGTGTGTGTGTGTGTGTGT
>CM042336.1:22276351-22311351 GCA_023566125.1 Zingel zingel | reverse complement strand
GTCCCGAGCGCCGATGTTTCAGTTCCGTCTAACGTCCGTTTTCGGAGCATCAGAGAGAAGCGCAGGCATTTAAGTGGCACCTAAATGAGGCACCGAAATCCGCGTTGCTGTTCGGTCCGGTAGAGAACGGTCGTTAAGCACTGGGTCTTGAAATCCTGGAGGGACTGATTAAGAATCGATGCCACCGACATAACCAATCACACTATGACAGACTCTCCACTTAGCACCAACTGCAATGTTTAATTTTAAATGAATGTAGCCATACTGCCGAGCACCCACGGTATCGGCGCCTACGACTGATGTGATGGAGCGAGCGTCGTTAAAACAAAATGAATCTGAGAAATAAAAATATTGTTTTGCGCCGTTTCAGCACTAGAAAGGCAGCTTTATCCGTAACGTTATCCACATTCATATTTATACGCAACAAATGATATCCAGCTACAAAAAAAAAAGTATTCAAGTCGTCTCATTGGTTATAAACTGGAAGGTTTCAGAACGTTTACATCTCGTCTCGTCCAGAATCTTTGGTCTGGACTGTAGAGGTGCAACGATGAATCGATTAGTTGTCAATTAAAATAATCGCCAACTATTTTGATAATCGATTCATTGTTTGAGTCATTTTTTAAGGAAAAAAAATAAGATTTCTCTGATTCCAGCTTGTTAAATCTGAATATCTTCTAGTCTCTTCTCTCCTCTGGGACAGTAATCTGAATATCTTCTAGTCTCTTCTCTCCTCTGGGACAGTAATCTGAATATCTTCTAGTATCTTCTCTCCTCTGGGACAGTAATCTGAATATCTTCTAGTATCTTCTCTCCTCTGGGACAGTAATCTGAATATCTTCTAGTTTCTTCTCTCCTCTGGGACAGTAAACTGAATATCTTCTAGTATCTTCTCTCCTCTGGGACAGTAATCTGAATATCTTCTAGTCTCTTCTCTCCTCTGGGACAGTAAACTGAATATCTTTGAGTTGTGGGCAAAACAAGACATTTGAGGACATCAACTTAGACTCTGATCCACATTTTTCACCATGTTTTGACATTTTTATAGATCAAACAACTAATCAACTATGAAAATAATCGTTAGTTGCAGCCCTACTGGACTGTGTCCGACCGTTGAGACTCTTTCGATCAAAGCATCGACTATTCTCACCCCTAAACAATTGTCCTACTGATTTTGTCCAGCTCACCTAGCGGCAGGTCCTCCCCTGATTTGCTTGAGGACAAGGCCGGAGTCGGAGCCACTTCGCCCTTCTCCCCCTGGGGGAATCCGGGGTACAGGGGGTCCTGGTAGAGCTGGGACAGCTGCTGCAGAGGAACAGCTCCGGGGATGGACGGGTGGTGAGGGGGAGGAGCAGACTGCAGCTGGGGGTGATGAGTGGGGGGAGGAGGAGGAGGGTGAGCCGGAGACTCGGGGTGAGGCTGAGCCGGAGGGAGAGGGACCTCGGTTTGATTCTGACCGACGGAGGATTGGGGATAGAGAGAGGGATGGGAGGTGGAGAGAGAGAGGGAGGGATGTGGCACTTGGGAGGGGTGAGGAGGCGGAGGTGGCTGGGCGTGGAGGTGAGGATGGGTGACAGGCGGCTGCAGAGAGGCCGGGACAGGAAGTGAGGTCTGGGAGAGGGGGTAGGAAGCTGCTGGAGCAGGGTGAGAGGACTGGGCCTGGGTCACCTCGGACTGAGACTGGGAGGGGTATTGGGACTGGGAGGGGTACTGGGACTGGGACTGAGAGGGGTACTGGGACTGGGAATGTGAGGGGTACTGGGACTGAGACTGGGAGGGGTACTGGGACTGGGAGCCAGTGGCCTGAGGGAGGGAGGGCGGGACGACAGATGGCTGGGTCTGTGGCAGAGAGGCTACTTCAGAGTGGGACTGAGGCTGGTGCTGGAGCTGTTGAAGACAGGAGTGGGCCTCGCTCTGCATCGGGGGCGTCAGGGTCTGGGTGTTCTGCGGCAGAGAAGGCTGGGTCTGGGACACAGAGACGGGGCCCTGGTTTTGGGGCAGAGACACGTGAGGGTGAATCTGCGACAGGGAGGCCTGAGATGCAGTCAGAGTGGCTCCAGGATTTGGCAAAGAAACTGGGGAGAGGGAGAGAGAGAGAGAGAGAGAGACAGAGATAGAGGGAGAGAGAGATAGAGAGAGAGACAGAATATGAGAGAGAGAGAGAGAGACAGAGAGAGAGAGAGAGAGAGAGAGAGACACAGAGAGAGAGAGAGAGAGAGAGAGACACAGAGAGAGAGACAGAGAGAGAGAGAGAGACAGAGACAGAATATGAGAGAGAGAGAGAGACACAGAGAGAGACACAGAGAGAGAGAGAGAGAGAGACACACAGAGAGACAGAGACACAGAGAGACAGAGAGAGAGAGAGAGAGAGAGACAATATGAGAGAGAGACAGAGAGAGAGAGACACACAGAGAGACAGAGAGAGAGACACACAGAGAGACAGAGAGAGAGAGAGACAGAGAGAGACAGAGAGAGAGAGAGAGAGACAGAGAGAGACACAGAGAGAGAGAGAGAGAGAGAGACACAGAGAGACACAGAGAGACACAGAGAGAGAGAGAGAGACAGAGAGAGAGAGACGGAGAGAGAGAGAGAGAGACAGAGAGAGACAGAGACAGAGAGAGACAGAGAGAGAGAGAGACAGAGAGAGAGAGAGACAGAGAGAGAGAGAGACAGAGAGAGAGAGACAGAGAGACAGAGACACAGAGAGAGAGAGAGAGAGAGAGAGAGAGAGAGAGAGAGGGAGAGAGACAGAGAGAGAGAGAGAGACAGAGAGAGAGAGAGAGACAGAGAGAGAGAGAGAGACAGAGAGAGAGAGAGAGGGAGAGAGACAGAGAGAGAGACAGAGAGAGAGGGAGAGAGAGAGAGAGAGAGAGAGAGAGAGAGACAGAGACAGAGAGAGAGAGAGAGAGAGAGAGAGGGAGAGAGACAGAGAGAGAGAGAGAGACAGAGAGAGAGGGAGAGAGAGAGAGAGAGAGAGAGAGAGAGAGTCAGACCAGGGCTGCCTCCAACATCTCATACTCTGCACCATGTACTCAATATGTAAACTACCATTCAACATACTTCCGTGTAAATAAACAGTAGTGTGGATCTCTTCGGACGCACTACGCGATAATTTTTTAACGCCACATCCTGAGAGCCTCCTTGCCGTTTGGAGACGCGTAACCATGGTAACCCCTGGCGACCTCCTCACTAGCGGCATCGCCAGATAATGCTTAAATTACTGAAAGAGGTGAATAACTGGACTGACAAGTCGTTTAAATGTAGAAATGAAAATCAGAGCGTTATTGACGGTTGACAAATTTCTGTCAGTTTGTCTGTTATGATCGTTGTTACTACCGCTTTGCATTGTGGGATATTTATGCCAGCGCATTGTCCACAATTGCATACCGTAATATTTGACCGGTAATAGTATGCAATTCGCGTACTACTGGTTTCATACCAAGGTTTCGGACATATTAAAAAATCTCTTTCAAAGTTAAAAGCTACGCTGTGTAAGAATTACTCCCGTCTAGCGGTGGAATTGTATCTGACAACCAACCAAATTACTTCCTAGCCCCTCCCTCCTACGGTGGCCGAACCCGAAATTAGCTCTCTCCATCGTTTCCAGGCAGCTGTTCCAGCCGCCCCAAGATTAACTTTGGTCTTGTTGCTTTGCCCGCCGCGTTGTCGTTTTAATTCTCTTTTTCGCTTCCCTGGCGAGTAATCTCGCCCTGGCATTCGTCACGGAGCCACTGAGAGGAAGAGGGCGAAAGATGGAGGTATGTCCCTCTTTGGTTAATGTATTATAAAGATGGAGGTATGTCCCTCTTTGGCTAATGTATTATAAAGATGGAGGTATGTCCCTCTTTGGCTAATGTATTATAAAGGTGGAGGTATGTCCCTCTTTGGTTAATGTATTATAAAGATGGAGGTATGTCCCTCTTTGGCTAATTATTATAAAGATGGAGGTATGTCCCTCTTTGGTTAATGTATTATAAAGATGGAGGTATGTCCCTCTTTGGTTAATGTATTATAAAGATGGAGATATGTCCCTCTTTGGCTAATGTATTATAAAGATGGAGGTATGTCCCTCTTTGATTAATGTATTATAAAGATGGAGATATGTCCCTCTTTGGCTAATTATTATAAAGATGGAGGTATGTCCCTCTTTGGCTAATGTATTATAAAGATGGAGGTATGTCCCTCTTTGGCTAATGTATTATAAAGATGGAGGTATGTCCCTCTTTGATTAATGTATTATAAAGATGGAGATATGTCCCTCTTTGGCTAATTATTATAAAGATGGAGGTATGTCCCTCTTTGGTTAATGTATTATAAAGATGGAGATATGTCCCTCTTTGGCTAATTATTATAAAGGTGGAGGTATGTCCCTCTTTGGTTAATGTATTATAAAGATGGAGGTATGTCCCTCTTTGGCTAATGTATTATAAAGATGGAGGTATGTCCCTCTTTGGCTAATGTATTATAAAGATGGAGGCGCTACATGGCGGCCGTCACTCGAGCGACTCGCTCGTATATTCTGAATGATTCTGAATGTCAGATTCTACGCTTACGAGAATACTTTGTGGTGGAAGTAATTACACGTGAATGAGCACATATTTGTGAAATAACAAAGGGGTTTTTGCTAAGAATCAACTGAAAACATTACACAATGTAGGATTAAAGATCGTTGTTCACATTAGTCACTAGCTATGTTTCCATCCACACGTTTTTATCCGAATCAAGCGATATCGAATGAAAAATGCCTTCTGGAAACAGTAAAATTCGATTGAATTTCATGAATATCGACTCAAAAGGAAATACGTTCGGTCTCATCGGATTTTATCTTGATCGAGATATATATATATACGGCTTATCAGCGTTTATCGCATAAGCCGTATATGTGCCGAATAAATAATGAATTGCGATTAAGTTTTAGGTCATTTTACGGTTGCAACCCGCCACAAAACGAAGAAGAAGAACTTGTAGTTCATTTCCGCCCAGTATTTCCGCTCCGTTTGCGCACATGGTGGGCATCAAAGACAGATGGAAGTGGACGAACGAGGAGACGCGAGACTTTTTGAATTTAATTTACGAGCAAAATATAACGCTGTCGTTCCCACGCCACGGGCCGCCTCCGTTGTCGTCGGGCATTTACGTGCATCTGCATCATCATAGCAATGCGTTCATAGCGTTGTTGTCTTATTATAGCTCGATATGTCGCCATCAGCCGGCACATTAGCTCTATTACAACTTGTGCAATATTGATCATTTGTTGGTAGATGGCGCGATCCATTTTGTTCGCAAATGTTTGCTTGAATGTTGTGCGATTCAGTGCGAAAATGAACGGAAACGCCTTAAAATGTCTCAAATCAATTCGATATACCAATTTGACCGCAAAACAGCATGTGACGCGAAGTCATTACGCAACAGGTTTTTATTCGCTTTAAAGCCGTTGGATGGAAACACTTTCACCAGCTTTATCCGCACGAGTTTTTTTTACCGAACTTCAGATAATTCGATTGACAAGTGGATGGAAACTCCGCTACTAAAACAAACATGGGGAAAATAGGGTCCAGATTGGAACAAGTCGGGCTTTCCGACCGGAGGGATTTCTGCAGCTCTTAGAACTAAACGGTTCTAGAACACTTTCTTCGTCGTGTTCCGACAGGAAGAATTTGGGGATTTTTAAGTTCCTCTGGCCGTAGTAGCGTACTTTTTTAGCTCCTACTTCAGAGCAGGGTCTTTACCTTTTCCTAGGTGGACTTGATTGGTCGAACTTATAAGTCCCGCCCACTGCCAACTCGGAACTTGCAGACAGAGCAACAACCAACAACAGGACATTTTTAACAATTTTCACCATCTTATTCATCATTAAATTCACTTCAAATTCAAAACGTTTTAGGCGAGAAATTAACTGTTTAGATTTTGAATATAGGCAGTCTTGCGAAAATTGATGCCAAATTGACAATTTGCTTCAAAGTTTTCGGAGTTGAGAAGCTCCATGAAGTGAGGCGACAGCCAGCAGGCGCCTGCCCCGGCCGCTAGCTCGTCGCTGGGCCAGTCCTGCTCAGAGACCCCGCTGTGAGCTGGAGGTCTCTCAGACCGCTCTCACACACACACACACACACACGCACACCTCGCTGTGAGCTGGAGGTCTCTCAGACCGCTCTCACACACACACACACCTCGCTGTGAGCTGGAGGTCTCTCAGACCGCTCTCTCACACACACCTCGCTGTGAGCTGGAGGTCTCTCAGACCGCTCTCTCACACACACACACCTCGCTGTGAGCTGGAGGTCTCTCAGACCGCTCTCTCACACACACTTCGCTGTGAGCTGGAGGTCTCTCAGACCGCTCTCTTAAATAAGAGGCTTTTATTTCGCCATTGACGGTTCGTTTGTTTAAATATCACAACACATGTCCATCATAAGATTAACGGGAACCTGTGGTTAACTGTCTTTTCGGAGTTAAACTCCACAAGCGTGTCCTGCGGCACACACACACACACACACACACACACACACACACACACACACACACACACACACACACACACACACACACACACACACACACACACACACACACACACACACACACACACACACACACACACACACACACACACACACACACACTGTTCCGAGTATAATAAAGCCCCGTCTGTGTTGAGCAAAACATTACGTGAATTACTACGAGAATGGACGGAATGCAGAACTTGGAAAGTGGACTGATGCGTGCAGGCACTGCTGGCCATGTCCGCCTTTGTTGTTGTTGTATGTGGCGCTAAGGTCTAGTGACGATGCTATAAAGACCGTTGCTGTGCTTGCGTCACTCCCTTACCCCTCCTACCAGTCCCTATGGCCCCTTGGCCAGTGGGTATACAAACGGAAAAAAAGATGTTAGGAGAGTAGTTCTTAGAACTGCTTAGAAGTGTACTTTTCCTCTAAAAAGTACAAGTACAATCCGGTCCGAAAGCACCTCATAACAGAGTTATCCTGTAAGTACGCTCAAAACTAGTTTGTGCGACCTCTCCTGTGGGACATTCATGGTGTTACACTCAGTTGTACAAATGAACGCCGACAGAAACAGGTGTGTGAAGTGTGACCGAACGGACAACTTACTCTGTGCTGAAGCTGGTGGAGCTGCGTGAACTTGAGCAGCATGATGGATAAGAGAAGACGAGGAGGAGGAGGAGGGAGGACTGGGGGAGTGGGGGAGAGAGGAGACGGGCGGGGAGGAACGGGGGAGCGAGGAGGGAGGGAGGAAGCCGTGTGCCGTGGCGGCGGAGGGAGAGGGGGCAATGGGAGCGATGAAAGTGGGAGGAGGTGCTGAAGAAGAAGATGAAGAGGAATGAGGAGGTGGTGAGGCGGACGATTCCGGAGAAGGAGGAGGGGGAGGATAGGAAAGAGAAGAGGAGGACGGAGCGTGGGGAGTTGGGGGTGAGGAAGCAGACGGGAGAGCAGGGGTGAGGAAGGAGAACACAGTGGCAGAGGACGGGATGGAGGGAGGCACAGCCCCGCTCGTTACGGGAGGTTTGGTGCTCGGAGCAGCAGGAAGAGAGAGCTGCGTTAAAGCGTCAGAGGGTGCGTTTGTTTTCGGGGCAGCACGGGTGACAGGGAGGCTGGAGGTGGAGCTAGACGCCGCGGCAGCAGCCATGGCGGCCATGTTTAGGTTGGGCGTCGTCGAAGCCTTGATCGAGCTCAGCCAAGAAGGAGTGTTGGAGTCGGGTACTGCGGACGGAGCAGCGGGATGTTTGGCAGCAGGAAGGGCGGGTCTGCTGGGTGGGGGAGTATTTGTAGCAGCAGCAGAGGATGATGCAAGTGGGGGCGGGGTGGAGGATTTGGGTCTCTCGCCAGCAGAGGGAGATGGTGCTCTGACGTCTTCGACTGGACTCTTCTATAAAAAGCACAGAAGAAAAATATAAGAGTTCCCCTGTGGAGTCTTCTTGTTACAGCGTAACTCGCGACAAAATGCAACCTAGGGTCTTTTTGTGAATGTACCAGAGTCAAACTTTCGTTTAAAAGCATAATTAGGATGGAAGCGACACTTTTAAGATTTACCGTATTTTCGTTTTCGGTCAAATGGCCTTCTGAATGGGAGTGCTAGGGACACTTTGATGCTAGCCTCAAAATAGCTATTTTTAAAGCACTAAGAAGGCTCGACACAACATGAGACTTTGCTCCAAGTATCACCAGGGACTCTACACCTTAACTCCACCGGTGACCAAGATATATACTATAACCAGGGGCTCTACACCTTAACTCCACCGGTGACCAAGATATATACTATAACCAGGGGCTCTACACCTTAACTCCACCGGTGACCAAGATATATACTATAACCAGGGGCTCTACACCTTAACTCCACCGGTGACCAAGATATATACTATAACCAGGGGCTCTACACCTTAACTCCACCGGTGATCAAGATATATACTATAACCAGGGGCTCTACACCTTAACTCCACCGGTGACCAAGATATATACTATAACCAGGGGCTCTACACCTTAACTCCACCGGTGACCAAGATATATACTATAACCAGGGGCTCTACACCTTAACGAAAGCATAGACAACATTGGTTGTGTACCCAGAGTTTACTAAAGAGAAAGGTTTTGAGCAACTCACCGTAGCTGCTGTTCTTCCGGTCTCCGTCTATCGAGCCAGTCAGAAATAGTCGAGGGAGGAGAGTAAAGATGGAAAGCTCCTAAAGCTTAGTTCCATATAAATGCACGGATAATTCGTTGTTTTGTCGTTAGTGAAACACAATATTGACCTTGTAGTTGAAAAAGGAGCCTCATATAAGAATGACATTTCCTCCTATGGAGTCCGTTCATTCGCATTCGGAGATCGCCTCTTTTGGACTGGGAAAATGGCGGATAGCGTAAACAACTGCTAACGTGAGTTGCTCAAAACCTTTTTTAGTAAACTCTGTGAACACCAACAACTGGCCGGAGAAAGAGAGAAAGAAAAGGAGACGGAGGGACTGAGGAAACAGTCAGCTGTTACACAAACTCCCGGGCGGTTCAGAGCTTGCGTTTGCGGTTTTAAAACGTTCTTGTGGCAGAGATGGAGGCAGTGATGTTTCCTGTTTCCTTTACGGGACTCTCACACTGCCTCAAAACACACTCGTCTGATCCACGCTCACATGACCGGCCGCCGCAGCCAGAAGTCGGGGTTGCGTTTCTCCAAAAGTCGAATCCGTCTCAACTTTATTACAGTATTGAAGGACAAACAAAACGAATATTGGAATCCCAAAATTGAAAACCTATCGACCGAACGAATATCCGAATAGTCTTGTTAGTCACGTTTGTTTCTAACAAATAAAAGACTCAAAGAACAAACGTACCGTCTTGTTTCTCTGGATCCTTCTCTTGTCTGCTCCCTTCCTCCTCCCTCCATCACTCTGCATCTGAGGAGTCAAACAAATTAACGTATTTACAGGCAAAAAAAAGGGCAAAACATCCCAAATCACTGAGGCAAACGACAGCTTTTTACACACTGATAATCAAAAAATAACAGGAATTAACAAATCATGTGTTTTCGTTAGCAAATGACTGTCTTCCTTTAGTTCACGTGTCAAACTCAGGGGCGTAGTCTACGTGATGCGCAGT
This sequence comes from Zingel zingel, assembly GCA_023566125.1. NCBI lineage: Eukaryota > Metazoa > Chordata > Actinopteri > Perciformes > Percidae > Zingel > Zingel zingel. The sequence goes on along the minus strand of CM042336.1, from coordinate 22,301,752 downwards.
ATACGCACTAAGAAAGCTCCAGGATTTCCATATACCCACTTAAAAATGGCCAGTGACACGAAACATACTTTACATTATATTTTTGATACATATTCAATCCCTCCAAAAAAACGTGATTATCCGATTGCATAATCAGCCAAAGTCTGCATATTTTTCAAATACGGCGCACTTTCGCAGCATAAATTGCAGATTTCCGCGCAAAATATGCGGGGCTTGAATGATTTCATAATCCCCGCATTTTCGTTGCAAAAAAGTCACACACATATCTTCGCAGAAAGTTGAAAAATGTTGCGTTTACTTCACACAAGAGCAGCCATTTTCCCCTGTTGCCAAGGGAACGTTATAAAGTGACGTGGTGAAGTGACGTGGTGAAGTGACGTGGTGAAGGGACGTTGTGAAGTGATGAAGTGACGTTGTGAAGTGATGAAGTGACGTTGTGAAGTGACGTTGTGAAGTGACGTTGTGAAGTGATGAAGTGACGAGACGAAGTGACGTTGTGAAGTGACGTTGTGAAGTGACGTTGTGAAGTGACGTTGTGAAGTGACGTTGTGAAGTGACGAGACGAAGTGACGTTGTGAAGTGACGTTGTGAAGTGACGTTGTGAAGTGATGAAGTGACGTTGTGAAGTGATGAAGTGACGTTGTGAAGTGACGAGACGAAGTGACGTTGTGAAGTGACGAGACGAAGTGACGTTGTGAAGTGACGAGACGAAGTGACGTTGTGAAGTGACGAGACGAAGTGACGTTGTGAAGTGACGAGACGAAGTGACGTTGTGAAGTGACGAGACGAAGTGACGTTGTGAAGTGACGTTGTGAAGTGACGTTGTGAAGTGACGTTGTGAAGTGACGTTGTGAAGTGACGTTGTGAAGTGACGTTGTGAAGTGACGAGACGAAGTGACGTTGTGAAGTGACGTTGTGAAGTGACGTTGTGAAGTGACGTTGTGAAGTGACGAGACGAAGTGACGTTGTGAAGTGACGTTGTGAAGTGATGAAGTGACGAGACGAAGTGACGTTGTGAAGTGACGAGACGAAGTGACGTTGTGAAGTGACGTTGTGAAGTGACGTTGTGAAGTGACGTGGTGAAGTGACGTTGTGAAGTGACGTTATGAAGTGACGTGGTGAAGTGACGTTGTGAAGTGACGTGGTGAAGTGACGTGGTGAAGTGACGTTATGAAGTGACGTTATGAAGTGACGAGATGAAGTGACGAGATGAAGTGACGAGATGAAGTGACGTGATGAAGTGACGTGATGAAGTGACGTGATGAAGTGACGTGATGAAGTGACGTGATGAAGTGACGTGATGAAGTGACGTTATGAAGTGACGTTATAAAGTGACGTTATAAAGTGACGTTATGAAGTGACGTTATAAAGTGACGTGATCAAGTGACGTTATGAAGTGACGTTATGAAGTGACGTTATAAAGTGACGTGATCAAGTGACGTGATGAAGTGACGTAATTACGCGACGTGAACATCGAAAAGCTGCAGACCCCGCGATGAAGCCACGATGGAACCGCAGTTTTTGCAAGTTCCCGCAATTTCATCGCATAAAATTTCGTAAATATCCCGCATATTCCAGCGCATTTTTTAAGAAAACGTGCCGCATGATCACGGATCTTTGCCCGCAACAATCACACAAACTCTTTCAGGAAGGACTGATATATTGAATAGTCATCTGTGTTTTTCTTCTTCACATAAATAAATAAAAGTATTTCCACCCTAAATTGGTGAATACGTTTTTCGAACGCAGGAAATGAAGTCTTTGACGCTCAAAATAACCCTGGGGGAGGACACCCAGACCCCCCCACTAAGATATGCCCCCTCGCCCAAAAGGCAGATTCTGTCACACTCAAGGCCAAATCTGGCCCCTCGCAAATTCTGATCCCGCATATCAATTTAGGTTCACAATCAATTTTTGGCGAGCCTGGCTGCGCGCCAAACCAACAAGATGGAAAACCGTTTTTCAACCTGCAATTACGCAACACTCAAAAGCAGAATTTGAGACTCAGAAAAGACCACAGGAGGAGAGTTTTCATGTTCGGGCTGTGAAACCGGTCGTTGTGAGTCGGCTGTGTGGTAACCTACTTTTAAAAATGTAATCATTGCTTTGCTCGACGGCTTTGGGAGTGAGAAGTAGGGCTGGGCGGTGTGGAGAAAATCAGATATCACGATATTCCTGACCAAATACCTCGATGTCGATATTGCGACGATATTGTAGGATTGACAATTTGTGCTTTAACAAAATATTATTTACACAACGATATTTTTGATAAATAATCATCAGAAATATCAATTTAATGACAAAGTGGGTAAAGGCAATTAATAGCACAGCTAGAACGGTCTGCGGAGTTCAGAAAATGACATCACTTTACTCTAATGTAGCCTTCAAAACCAGGAAAAGACACTTAATATATTACGATTTTACGATATCCAAAATCTAAGACGATATCTAGTCTCATATCACGATACGATATAATAGACATATTGCCCAGCCCTAGTGAGAAGACTATATGAGACATGCAATAATAGAGTCAAAGATAATCGACTTTTCCAATGAAATTGAACGTCAGTGAACTTCACGTCTGGCCCTGGATGGGATTCTCGTTCCCCAGTGTTGCCCTTTGTGAAACTGAGTTTGACCCCCCCGCTTTAGGTCCTCAGAAATGAACCGGCATCAATCTGTGTCGTCTCATCACGTATTTAGCAGGGGTGGGAATCACCAGAGGCCCCATGATACGATATTATCACGATACTTTTGTTACGATACATTATTGCGATTTTAAACAAATTGCGATATTCTGCGATATATTGCAATTAACCTTTTTTCCCCAACTTCAAATTATGCCTTCAAAACTTTGTCAACGTCCTGACCTCACCAGAAACTAAAAACCTCAACTGCACCACCTAGTGGACTGAAAAGGCAACTGATTTTTATCATTCTAGTACCAAAAATATAAATTGTCATGTGCAATTTATATAATAAAAGATCGATACTTAGCGCTAGGGCCGGGCGATATGGAGAAAATCAGATATCACGATATTCTTGACCAAATATCTTGATATCGATATTGTGGCGATATTCTAGGATTGACAATTGGTGCTTTAACAAAATATCTTCACGCTTAGATTTTAGATAAATAATCATCAGTAATGTGGACGTAATGTCTAAGTGGGGAAAAGTTAAATAATAGAACAGCTAGAACAGTCTGGTAAGATCAGAGAATGACATCACTTTACTGTAATGCAGCCTTTAAAACCAGGAAAAGACACTTATGTCATATCACGATCAGGGCATGAAATTGGCACCCGCCCACCCGCCAAATGCGGGTAACTTTTGTGATTGGCGGGTGAAACTGTCAATCTACCTGCCACGTTGGCGGGTAGCCAATAAGACAACACAACACTGAGCAAGTGTTGTTGTTGTTGTTGTTGACCAATCACGTAGCCTATTGTTTTTGTTAAGCAAGCCCCGCCATTTTCTTGGACGTTCGAAACAAAATGTGGCGGCATATAGTTGGCGTGAAGAGGTCGCCGGCTGTAGAGCAACAAAAAGAGGATGAGGACGATTCAAAAAATAAAAATAAAAAAGACGTTTTAATACTAAGTGGAAAGTGATGGCAAGGTTCGCGACTGGTTGGTGTACGACGTCACAACAGAGGAGATGCACGGTCTGGATTGTCATATGTATGGCTCAGAGAAAGCGAGGTCAAACCCATTTGTAATAGGGACAAAAAACTTGAAGTTAGAGGCAATTAAGGACCACGAGTCCTCAAAAAGCCACTTGCACACACTCAGCTGTAAAGTGGGGAAGACGGCTTCCCCAGAGCAGACAGCTATGAAAACAGCACAGTTGGAGAGGATGGAGCTCCTGTTAGGGACGTCCACGCAATCGGAAAGAAAATGAGACCCTTCTCCGACTACGTGTGGATGTGCGAGTAAGTACCAACCTGCTTTAACGTTAGTAGATAACTAAAGTACAGCACAATGCAATGACTGCTTTGTTATCGTTACAACTTAGCTGTTAAAAATAGTCTTTTGATATAAATGTAATGTTTATTGTTAATCTAAAATAAAAATGTTGAACCTGGATACACTGCAGTGACTAATGGATTGCAATTCGGTGGATTGCAGTCATTATGAAGGTCTAGTCATAAATGAGATTGGTGAAGTTGGTTAATAACTTGACAACACTTTAATGTGTATTCTGTACAAGTTCAAGAACCATTTTTATGCATTTTCTGAGTCGTTCACCTTTTATTTTAGGCACAAAAATTTTTTGGCTGGTAAAAAAACACTTTGGCAGGTGGATTTCAAAATCCACCTGCCAAAGTGGCTGGTGGCCAAAAAAGTTAACTTCAGGCCCTGATCACGATATTACGATATCCAAAATCTAAAACGATATCTAGTCTCATACCACGATATCGATATATCGCCCAGCCCTACTTAGCGCCCATGTATCGATACAGTATTGCCCCTGAAAATATCGCGATACTATGCTGTATCAATTTTCCCACCCACCTCTAGTAGGCAGATGATGTAATAAGCATTTTACAGCCACGTTGTCGGTGCCTTTCAACTCACCCCGAGGGCAGGGAAGCTGCGTTCATCTCTGAGCTGGATCTCCACCAACGCCACGTTCCTCTCCTCTTCTTCTTTGGCCAAACGCTCCTCCTCCGTCACACCGAAAGCAGATTCTATCGAGCTCACAGACGTCCTATAAAAAAGGAAAACAGCAGGAATATTTGAAGCTGCTTTATAAAAATCATCAAATCATGTTTAAATAGAACTGAGTAAAGAAGATAAATTATGAGATGAAGAATCCCTTTCACACGTCACGCACTGCAACCCTGAACGTACCGCGACATTACCCAGCGGAGCCGTATGTGAGAACGCAAATGTTTGAATGAGTTGGACTGCACATCAGGTGGACTTTACCCCATCAGCTCCCAAGGACAAAGTCTGTGTAATGTCTGGCTGAGGCAGTGTGTGTGTGTGTGTGTGTGTGTGTGTGTGTGTGTGTATGTGTGTGTGTGTATGTGTGTGTGTGTATGTGTGTGTGTGTGTGTGTGTGTGTGTGTGTGTGTGTGTGTATATAGAGCGAGTGGGTGTTTTGACATCGTGCCGCGGCCGCAAAAACTGTAAGAAAACAAACATCCGAAGGTAGAGAAGGAGAAAGGTCATTCATTTGAAGAGGTCCTCTGTTCCCCATGCCGTAGAGCAGTGTTTCTCAAATAGGGGTACGTGTACCTCTAGGGGTACTCTGGAGGACTGCAGGGGGTACGTGTACCTCTAGGGGTACTCTGGAGGACTGCAAGGGGTACGTGTCCCCCTAGGGGTACTCTGGAGGACTGCAGGGGGTACGTGTCCCCCTAGGGGTCCTCTGGAGGACTGCAGGGGGTACGTGTACCTCTAGAGGTACTCTGGAGGACTGCAGGGGGTACGTGTCCCCCTAGGGGTACTCTGGAGGACTGCAGGGGGTACATGTTCCTCTAGGGGTACTCTGGAGGACTGCAGGGGGTACGTGTTCCTCTAGGGGTACTTTGGAGGACTGCAATTCAATTCACAAAGGACTACATTATTGAAAAAAGTTTGAGAACCACTGCCGTAAAGGCTAGAGATGTAGATCGGCTCCGATACTGCCTAAAACACTGGTATCGGTATGGGGAAGTACTGGAGTTAATGCACCGATCAGATACCACGTAATAAAGACCTAAAGAAAATCTACGTTAAAGTAGTTTATATATGTTCTTCAGGGATAGTAGTATACAGCTGTTATACATCATATCATCATACAGGGATAGTAGTATACAGCTGTTATACATCATATCATCATACAGGGATAGTAGTATACAGCTGTTATACATCATATCATCATACAGGGATAGTAGTATACAGCTGTTATACATCATATCATCATACAGGGATAGTAGTATACAGCTGTTATACATCATATCATCCATACAGGGATAGTAGTATACAGCTGTTATACATCATATCATCCATACAGAGATAGTAGTATACAGCTGTTATACATCATATCATCCATACAGGGATAGTAGTATACAGCTGTTATACATCATATCATCCATACTGGGATAGTAGTATACAGCTGTTATACATCATATCATCCATACAGGGATAGTAGTATACAGCTGTTATACATCATATCATCCATACTGGGGTAGTAGTATACAGCTGTTATACATCATATCATCCATACAGGGATAGTAGTATACAGCTGTTATACATCATATCATCATACAGGGATAGTAGTATACAGCTGTTATACATCATATCATCCATACTGGGGTAGTAGTATACAGCTGTTATACATCATATCATCCATACAGGGATAGTAGTATACAGCTGTTATACATCATATCATCATACAGGGATAGTAGTATACAGCTGTTATACATCATATCATCCATACTGGGGTAGTAGTATACAGCTGTTATACATCATATCATCCATACAGGGATAGTAGTATACAGCTGTTATACATCATATCATCATTCAGGGATAGTAGTATACAGCTGTTATACATCATATCATCATACAGGGATAGTAGTATACAGCTGTTATACATCATATCATCCATACTGGGGTAGTAGTATACAGATGTTCGGGCCATCCCTAGTAGAGGCTCTAAATGCATACAATATGGGCACTTTAATGTTCTTTCCGACTTTCAAATGAACAATAAATCCTTGAAAGTATATCACGGAGTGGGTCTGAATTATTCTAACGGTGCGTCACTCAAGTGATTGTTTCCGGAGTCAGCCTCTCGGCGCCTTATGGAGGTTGTGAAGAAGTCGCTCCAGTGCGTGCATCGTTTCATCCCTGCCGCCGACCTTAATTTGTAGAATAACAGCGAGATGATTTTAATGTCACGCTTTGCCCCCAAACGACCCGTCGCCTCTACAACTCGTAGATTAAACACTGTCTACACACACACACACACACACACACACACACACACACACACACACACACACACCTGCTGGCCTTGGCTCCGACCTGCTCCTCTACGGCGGACTGCGGGGGCCACGACTGCTGCTTCGGCACGCGCCCGCCAGTGGAGCCCGGTGCCGTCGCCTGGGTAACAGAGGAGGAGGATGCTGGGACGTGCCTCCCCCTGCCTCTGCCTCTACCCCTCTCCTCCCACTCTGAGAGGGGAAAGAAGGATTATCAGTCAGTTTACTGTAAGAGTTTATGTATGTGTGTGTGTGTGTGTGTGTGTATGTGTATGTGTATGTGTGTGTGTGTGTGTGTGTGTGTGTGTGTACCACCTCCATGTCCGTTGCTGAGCCTCTTGTCTCGGTTGACCACGGTACTCCAGCTGCTCTCATCACTGATAGGACGCAGACTCCACAGAGGGACCTGTCTGCACACGGGAACGTAAAAAGGGTGAAAAATGTGGATCAGCGTTTCCCAAAAAAGCCCAAGATGACGTCATCAAATATCTCGTTTTGTCCACAACTCAAAGATATTCAGTTTACTGCACAGAGGAGAGAAGATACTGGAACATGTTCACATTTAACAAGCTGACGTCACAGAAGTTTAACTATTTTTTTGCATAACAAATTAAACAAATAGTCCAAATAGTTGACGATTATTTTAATTGTTAACAGCTAATCGATACATCTTTGTATATTAATATAGTATATTAGTAATTAATCTGAATACTTCTCACTGAACACGGCTACGTGTGTGTTGTTAGTGTGACTTACTTCCGAGTTCCTATTTCTTCCAAGTAAACAGTCACTGGGCCGTTGTCGGGAGAAACCTCCTTGATGGTTGCGCTGTAGGCGCGTCCCTCAAGACGAACCTACACAGACAGACAGACAGACACACAGACACACAGAAAGAGAGACAGACAGACAGATACAGACACACACACACACGCACAGAAAGAGAGACAGACAGATACAGACAGATACAGACACACAGACAGAAAGACACACACACACGCACAGCAGCACACACACACGCACAGCAGCACGCACGCACACACACACACACACACACACACACACACACACACACACACACACACACAGAAAGAGAGACAGACAGACAGATACAGACACACACACAGACAGAAAGACACAGACAGAAAGACACACACACACACACACACACACACACACACGGCAGCACACACACACGCACAGCAGCACACACACACGCACAGCAGCACGCACGCACACACACACACACACACACACACACACACACAGAAAGAGAGACAGACAGACAGATACAGACACACACACAGACAGAAAGACACAGACAGAAAGACACACACACACACACACACACACACACACACACACGGCAGCACACACACACGCACAGCAGCACACACACACACGCACACACAAATAATGTAAAAATGCACCTTATGAGAACAGGATTTAACGGAGGACACTGAACTCGTCACCCACCTGGCAGCGGTTTCCGACGGTGAACTGCATCCCGGCAGCGATACAGTAATCCCTCTTCTGTTGGGCTGAAAGTAACAAAAGAAACTGATTTTATAAACCCAATCCCAATGTTCGTTTACAAAAACGTCCCGGTAGAAAACTCCTGCGTGCCGTACACACACTTTAAAGGTGCTGAGCAACAACTGGATGTACTCTCGTCTCCTTCATCTAACATGCGTGTTTGATGCGTTCATAGAAACGTCTAAAGGGATCCTTTATGTAAATAATAATAATAATAATATAAAAAGGCAATTAGGACAGCACTCTAATTCAAACTTTTTATTGACAGTGACGTTTTGGGCGAGACGCCCTTCTCCGGCGTTTCTCTCAGGCAATCTTGAAAAGTATCAAGCTGTCAGATCAGCAGAACTTTACGGGTCAGTGAAGGCGATTCGGTGCGTATGTCTGTCTGCATGCCTCACCTCTCTTGCTCTTGTGCCAGACGTCGTACTCTATGTTCCTGTACAGAGTCGGGTTCAGTGAACGTCTCACCCGATCAGGCAGACGACCACGCCCGCCACGGCCCTGAGAGAGAGAGAGAGAGAGAGACAGAGAGGGAGAGAGACAGAGACAGAGAGGGAGAGAGACAGAGAGAGAGAGAGACAGAGAGGGAGAGAGAGAGAGAGAGAGACAGAGAGGGAGAGAGACAGAGACAGAGAGGGAGAGAGAGAGAGACAGAGAGAGAGAGAGAGAGAGAGACAGAGACAGAGAGGGAGAGAGACAGAGACAGAGAGGGAGAGAGACAGAGAGAGAGAGACAGAGAGAGAGAGAGAGAGACAGAGGGAGAGAGACAGAGAGGGAGAGAGAGAGAGACAGAGAGAGAGAGACAGAGAGAGAGAGAGGGAGAGAGACAGAGAGGGAGAGAGAGAGAGACAGAGACAGAGAGAGAGAGAGACAGAGGGAGAGAGACAGACAGAAAGAGAGAGACACAGACAAAAAGACACACACAGTTACTCACTGATATGGTGTTCAACAACAAAGGGAGTTAAGAGGGTGTGTGTGTGTGTTCAAAGTTTGTTTAATGTCCTACCCGGTAACTTGTGTGTCTCGAAGTCGCCGTGCTCGTTCCGATTTCCTCCCTGCGTCATAAAACACAGCATTAGTACATGCAGTTTCTCTCCAGGAGGAAGAACCGTTACTGCAGTAAAAGTACTAATCACACACACACACACACACACACACACACACACACACACACACACACACACACACACACACACACACACACACACACACACACACACACACACACACACACACACACACACACACACACACACACACACACACACACACACACACACACGTCCTGTGTCCCCGTTTTCAGCTCTGTGACGATGCATGTTCCAGCTGATCCGAGAGGCTTTTTAAATACTTCATTCAGCTTTAAGAACGAGGAGAGTTTCCTCAACACTTAAAAATATCACGTTTTCAAGAAAATTGTGGACGGTGCAACAAGGCACACCTGCTCGGTTCTTTCGGGGAATGATTGTGAAGATTTACATGAATATGTTGAGGGCATTTCCTCTCTAACTGGGACGTTTTGGGACTGATTGGTGGGATTGCTGTGGGCGAAGTACACACGGAGATACACTGGTGAGAGCCAATGAGGTGTAACCATGTATCAGCTCATTTAAATAGCTCACGTTACTGTACGTCAACAGTTAACTTCATGTAATATTGTACGTGGCGTTTTCTTTTTGCGGGGTGCAAATGTTCCACCAAATCCAAATTCCTTCCCGAGACTATTCTGCAAAGCCCCCCCCCCCTCCCCCGCCATCCCAGAATGCATCTGTGGTGTATCCAGACCTTTCCTTTCTCCAATGCAAGACTACATGTGGGAAGTAAGTAGGACATACTGGAAATTACGCCGGATGTCCGTCAGCTTCCTCTTTTCTTTGTGTTAACAACCAGTAGAACTATTCAGAGGTTATTGGACCCGTCCAGTTTAACAAGAAGTAGAACTATTCAGAGGTTATTGGACCCGTCCAGTTTAACAAGAAGTAGAACTATTCAGAGGTTATTGGACCCGTCCAGTTTAACAACCAGTAGAACTATTCAGAGGTTATTGGACCCGTCCAGTTTAACAACCAGTAGAACTATTCAGAGAGTATTGGGCCCGTCCAGTTTAACAACCAGTAGAACTATTCAGAGGTTATTGGACCCGTCCACTTTAACAACCAGTAGAACTATTCAGAGGTTATTGGACCCGTCCAGTTTAACAACCAGTAGAACTATTCAGAGGTTATTGGACCCGTCCAGTTTAACAACCAGTAGAACTATTCAGAGGTTATTGGACCCGTCCAGTTTAACAACCAGTAGAACTATTCAGAGAGTATTGGACCCGTCCACTTTAACAACCAGTAGAACTATTCAGAGGTTATTGGGCCCGTCCAGTTTAACAACCAGTAGAACTATTCAGAGGTTATTGGACCCGTCCAGTTTAACAACCAGTAGAACTATTCAGAGAGTATTGGACCCGTCCACTTTAACAACCAGTAGAACTATTCAGAGGGTATTGGACCCGTCCAGTTTAACTTCACATACTGTTGTGTTGATGTAGTTTATTCTCCAAACGTTCGCTTTCTTCCGAGTCGACTATTAAACGAACTGCTCCACCAAAAACGCCACGGCGGTGGGTCCGTTCTAAGTGTAGACCTGTTGTAGATGTTAGGTGCCCTCTAGTTCCTCTAATACAGTTCAATCACAACTGAAAATATGCATCATTGTGTGTGAATAGAGGTGAATAAATATATTTGTTTGTGTGGCAGCAAAAAAATCCTAAAGGAAACAGTGAAGTGAATGAGAGAGTTGACATGTTTTCCTTACCAGAGCGGCTCGCCGGCGTCCACGTCGGACTCGTCGCTGCTGGCGCAGGCGTGCATGTTGTCGTCGCTCAGGAAATCGTTGGGCCGGCCGATCCGCTGGCACATACCCAGAGCGCCGCGCTCCACTCCAAACACGCCGTCGTACAGCAGCTCGTACAAGATGGCTGACAGAGAAGGACGCGTACAGTCAGCGACAGGAGGAAATCATTCTGCCATATATGAGTGTGGTCTAGACCAGTGTTTCTCAAATGGGGGTACGTGTCCCCCTAGGGGTACTTTGGAGTACTGCAAGGGGTACGTGTCCCTCTAGGGGTCCTCTGAAGGACTGCAGGGGGTACGTGTCCCTCTAGGGGTACTCTGAAGGACTGCAGGGGGTACGTGTCCCTCTAGTGGTACTCTGGAGGACTGCAGGGGGTACGTGTCCCTCTAGGGGTCCTCTGGAGGACTGCAGGGGTTACGTGTCCCTCTAGAGGTACTCTGGAGGACTGCAGGGGGTACGTGTCCCTCTAGAGGTACTCTGGAGGACTGCAGGGGGTACGTGTCCCTCTAGAGGTACTCTGGAGGACTGCAGGGGGTACGTGTCCCTCTAGGGGTACTTTGGAGCACTGGTGTAGTGGTTGTTTATAAGGTGGGGGTACTAATAGGTAGATGGGTAGGTTATGGAGGAGGAAGTGGGTATACTCTCCTATATATTCCATGGCTTTTTGGCTGTAAAAAGAGGTGGGTATACCCAGTATACCTGCGTATACCCTCCACTACACCACTGCTTTGGAGGACTGCAGGGGTTACGGGAGATATTTAACAAAATGTTTAATAGTTACAAGGCTGTTGTCCAGAACATTGTTCCTCTTTATGGAGACTTTTCCTACCAAAAATGTGACATTTGTGTCGCCTTCTTTGGACCTAATCTTTCCTTCCTTCCTTCTACTGGCCTACTTTTTACAAGTTATGTCACTGTTTCTGAAGTTTTTGATACTATTTGGACCTATTCTTGCCTTCCTTCCTTCCTTCTACCATCTTTTGTTTTTTACAGTTTTTGTCTCGTTAGCATTTAAATGTTTTTTTTACAGTTACGAGGCTGTTTAGTAAATCTCTGACAGCGCTGTATTGTTCTTCTTTATATAGACCTTTTATTTTTTTTTTCCTACCAAAAATTATTAGCACTGGTCAGGGGGTACTTCAGTTCAATAGGGGCACATTATTGAAAAAAGTTTGAGAACCACCGGTCTAGACCTACTCTATCTGTAAAGTGCCTTGAGATAACTCTGGTTATGATTTGATACTATAAATCAAATTGAACGACAAAAAGAGATCATTTTAGCTTTTAATAGACAGGACAGCTGTAGACAGGAAGGGGGGAGAGGGAGAGAGAGGGGGAAGACATGCAGCAAATGACCGTATGTCGGATTTAAACCCTGAGCCGCTGCGTCGAGGACTGAGCCTCTGCATATGGGCGCCCGCTCTACCAGGAGAGCTGCCCAGGCGCCCAACATATAACAAGATCTGTTCATGTTTCTGTAATTTGTTGCGTTTTCTGTTTCTATTGCTGTTATTTTGTCGTTTGCTTTGTTTCGTGCGTTTGTGATTTTGCTGTAAAAGGAAACGCAATAATTTAAGTAATCATTCTGCCCCACGAAGACAAAACGCAGCAACTACATAAAGTGTTACGATTATCCGACAGCTTCAGTTCCTTTTCAGATTCAATAGAAGAAAAAAATATATATATAATCAGTAAAGTATGGTGTATTATTACAGGTAGGGCTGGGCAATATGGAGAAAATCAAATATCACAATATTTTTGAACAAATACCTCGATATCGATACCGCAACGATATTGTAGCGTTGACTATTGGTGCTTTCACAAAATATTTATACAATGATATTTTTGATAAATAATCACCAGTAATGTGGATATAATGACTAAGTGGGTAAAGCTAAATAATAGAACAGCTACAACAGTCTGGTAAGTTCAGAAAATGGCATCACTTTAGTGTAACACAGCCTTTAAAACCAGGAAAAGACCCTTATGTCATATCACGATATTCAAATTCTAAGACGATATCTAGTCTCAGATCACGATATCGATATAATATCGATATATTGCCCAGCTCTAATTACAGGTTAAAATAAAACTAAAAAAAAAACAATTTGTCCATTCATGAATTTGGTGTCAAACACTCACACTGGCAGAGAGCGGCGTCCTTAACGTGGCCGATGGAATACACGCTGTCGTAGTGATTCCCGTTCAGAAAACACAACCGCACCTGAGAGGAGAAAGAAGAAACGAAGACCAGTTCAAACAAAGTCCACCGTGAAAAGATTTCTGCTCGGAAAAGTCAAATATAACAATTGAAAAGTGTCCTAAAATGTGTCGAGACGTCGAGACGTTGTGACAGAATATTACAAAAACATCTCACATCTGTAATTCTACACCTCGAAAATGACAACAAGACCCGAACGTTTCCAGACGATGAATTCATTGAAGGAAAAAAAAAAAAAAAAAATCACAAAAATTCACTCGTTCCGGCTTCTGAAATGTAGGGTTTGGTATCGTTTTGGGTTTCTTCTCCGATCCCGGTGCTAACGCGATACTTTTAATCCTCCGGTTGACCTCGGGTCTAATTTGACCCATTTTCAAGAAGTTTCTATATCAGAAATTTGGGGTTTCTTTCAACCCAATTTTAAAACAAAATAACGTGGATGGTTCCCTACGGCGCTCTTCACAAGTTAAATAAATGATCAGGTCACTACTTTCATTGAATTTGGGTGTTTTTAATTAAATTTTATAGCATGTAAAGAAAAATTGATTATAGAAAGTTGAAAAATGTAGGAAAAAAAGTCAAAAAAGCACCGAAAAAAAGTGACAAATATATATCGGAAAAAGTGACAAAAATAAATAAATAAAAAAACTTGGAAAAAGTGACAAATACGTCGGAAAAAGTGAAAGAAAAAAAAAAAAAGCACCGAAAAAAAGTGACAAATATATATCGGAAAAAGTGACAAAAATAAATAAATAAAAAAACTTGGAAAAAGTGACAAAAAAAATAAAAAAATAAACTTGGAAAAAGTGACAAAAAAAAAAAACGTCGGAAAAAGTGACAAAAAAAAGTCAAAAAAGCGCACAAAAATATTGACAGAAACTTGTCGAAGAAGACGACCAAAACGTTGGTATTTATTTAACATTTTTTGACCCAGAAAAACTAAAAAGTTGCATCACGGTCGACGGGGGAAGACAACACAAGGGATCAAAATGAACGAGATGAAATGACAGTAACTGTTATTTGCAGGTACACACGTCAGGGATAATCACCGAGAGGCAGGGCAATACGCCGTTTGATATGCCCGGCTTGTGGACGGCTTAGCGCCCGAGACGAAGTTGCCTCTCGGTGATTATCCCGTTTATTCTACTTCTCGCTTGCCAACATAATAAAACAATTCAAATACTTTAATAATTATGCTTTTTCTTAATCGTATTGCATGCTTATTAAATGTATACTCTGTCCGAGTTCATGGCCTTGACCAACTGCCACTTTGCTTGTTAGAAAGCCATGATGTCTCGGGCAAAGCAGAGAAAGGGGAGGTAACCTTTCCCCTTATGACATCATAAAGGGAAGATTCCAGATCGGCCCATCTGAGCTTTCATTTTCTCAAAGGCAGAGCAGGATAGTCAGGGCTCGGTTTACACCTATCACCATTTCTAGCCACTGGGGGACCATAGGCAGGCTGGGGGAACGCATATTAATGTTAAAAAACCTCATAAAGTGACATTTTCATGCCATGGGACCTTTAAAATTGACAATGAATTCGTCATTTTTAAAACACTAATGTTTAGAACTACGGCGACTAACATTAGCTCAACTGTAGCTAACGTTAATTAGCTTCTATAGCAATCACACAAGGCTGCATCTGATCACTAACGTTAGTTTAATAACACATATATATATATATATATACATATATATATACATACATATATACATACATACATACATACATACATATATATATACATACATACATACATACATATATATATATATACATATATATATATATATATATATATATATATATATATATATATATATATATACATACATACATACATACATACATACATACATACATACATATATATATATATATATATATATATATATATATATATATATATATATATATATATATATATTTTTTTTTTTTTTTTAAATGTTCTCCAAAACTCAGCCTGACATTTTTAGTTCTTTAAAAAAGGTCTGACTGGAAATATAAAATAAAGAAAAGACAGGTATTATCCGGGCCCCCAAAATCTTTTGGCTTTTTAAGGAAACGCAGAAACCCTGAACAATCTGATGGAGGCAACAGAAGATAGAAGTTTGCATTCTCACCTTGTCCTTGAAGTTGTTGTCTGTGATGTTGACGGCTGGTTTCCCAGGTTCCTGGAAGATCAGGAAATCCCTCCTATACAAAGACATGAAGACACAAAGACATGAAGACACAAAGAGACAAAGACATAAAGACACAGAGACAAAGACATGAAGCCACAGAGACAAAGACATGAAGACACAGAGAAAAAGATATGAAGACACAGAGAGACAAAGACATGAAGACACAGAGACAAAGACATGAAGACACAGAAAGACAAAGACATGAAGCCACAGAAAGACAAAGACATGAAGCCACAGAAAGACATGAAGACACAAAGAGAAAAAGACATGAAGCCACAGAGAGACAAAGACATGGAAGACACAAAGAGACAAAGACATGAAGACACAAAGAGACAAAGACACAGCGAGACAAAGACATGAAGCCACAGAAAGACAAAGACATGAAGCCACAGAAAGACAAAGACATGAAGCCACAGAAAGACATGAAGACACAAAGAGAAAAAGACATGAAGCCACAGAGAGACAAAGACATGGAAGACACAAAGAGACAAAGACATGAAGACACAAAGAGACAAAGACACAGCGAGACAAAGACATGAAGACACAGAGAGACAAAGACATGAAGACACAGCGAGACAAAGACATGAAGACACAAAGAGAAAAAGACATGAAGACACAAAGACACAGAGAGACAAAGACATGAAGACACAGAGAGACAGAGAGACAAAGACATGAAGACACAAAGACATGAAGACACAAAGAGACAAAGACATGAAGACACAAAGAGACAAAGACATGAAGACACATAGACATGAAGACACAGAGAGACAAAGACATGAAGACACAAAGACATGAAGACACAGAGAGACAGACATGAAGACACAAAGACAAAGACACAAAGACAAAGACATGAAGACACAAAGACAAAGACACAAAGACAAAGACATGAAGACACAAAGACAAAGACATGAAGACACAAAGACAAAGACATGAAAACACAAAGACAAAGACATGAAGACACAAAGACAAAGACACAAAGACAAAGACATGAAGACACAAAGACAAAGACATGAAGACACAGAGAGACAAAGACATGAAGACACAAAGAAAGACATGAAGACACAGAGAGACAAAGACACAGAGAGAGAAGTACTTTAACCCTTGTGTTGTCTTCCCGTCTACCGTTAACTTGCCGTCCTTCCGGGTCAAAATTAGAAAATACAAAAACTTTGTGAGCGGGGTTTTTTTTTTTTTTTTTTTTTTTTTAACGCCACAGCTGACTGTTTTCTGCAGCTCGGATTTTTGAAGTTGGAAAAAAGTTAAACTTCTCTGGGGGAAAAAATTAATTCACCCTACGTCGAGCGCTTTGTCTGACAGCCGACCAATGACAAGCGGAGTAGACAGACCTCTCTCTCTCTCTCTCTCTCTCTCTCTCTCTCTCTCTCTCTCTCTCTCTCTCTCTCTCTCTCTCTCTCTCTCTCTCTCTCTCTCTCTCTCTCTCTCTCTCTCTCTCTCTCTCTCTCTCTCTCTCTCTCTCTCTCTCTCGAATTTGAGCGCTGCTGTAACAAAAGGGTGTGGGATCAGTAAAGTCTCTCTCATCTCAGGTCCGTTTGAGACGACTCTTACTTGTACATGACGGCCAGCGCGTTGATCTCCACCTCTCCCACCCATTGCTGAAAGACAGAGGGGAACCGTGAACTGGCATCAGTTATTCTTACATCGAAAAGCAACTCCCGAAAAGATCGGAACGTTTCACGAAAACGAGGGGAGAGAATCCTGAACTGCGTTACCTGCGGGTCCTGAAGTTTGAAGAGGTATTCCTCGAAGTCTCCTTCAATAAACTGCAACACAGAGAGACACGGCACAACCTCATTATTTCAGGACCCACGTTAGTCTTCACTCCGTCACGTCCACCACTAGTGCTGCTTGGTCACGGAAAAGACATCACGACTAGTTTAGACCATGATTTCTGGTTATAGACATCATCACGACTAGTTTAGACCATGATTTCTGGTTATAGACATCATCACGACTAGTTTAGACCATGATTTCTGGTTATAGACATCATCACGACTAGTTTAGACCATGATTTCTGGTTATAGACATCATCACGACTAGTTTAGACCATGATTTCTGGTTATAGACATCATCACGACTAGTTTAGACCATGATTTCTGGTTATAGACATCATCACGACTAGTTTAGACCATGATTTCTGGTTATAGACATCATCACGACTAGTTTAGACCATGATTTCTGGTTATAGACATCATCACGACTAGTTTAGACCATGATTTCTGGTTATAGACATCATCACGACTAGTTTAGACCATGATTTCTGGTTATAGACATCATCACGACTAGTTTAGACCATGATTTCTGGTTATAGACATCATCACGACTAGTTTAGGTTGATGGAAAAAGAATAGAATGAAAACACTGTGATAAGGGTGGGTCTCTGTGTCTGTCCGTCTCTCTCTGTGTGTGTGTGTTTGTCTCTATGTGCCTCTGTGTGTGCGTTTGTCTATGTGTGCGTCCGTGTGTGTCTGTCCGTGTCTGTGTGTGTGTGTGCGTCCGTCCGTGTGTGTCTGTCCGTGTCTCTCCGTGTGTGTGCGTCCGTGTGTGTCTGTCCGTGTCTGTGTGTGTGTGCGTCTGTCCGTGTCTGTGTGTGTGTGCGTCCGTGTGTGTCTGTCCGTGTCTCTGTGTGTGTGCGTCCGTGTGTGTCTGTCCGTGTCTCTGTGTGTGTGCGTCCGTGTCTCTGTGTGTGCGTCCGTGTGTGTCTGTCCGTGTCTCTGTGTGTGTGCGTCCGTGTGTGTCTGTCCGTGTCTCTGTGTGTGTGCGTCCGTGTCTCTCTGTGTGTGTGCGTCCGTGTGTGTCTCTCTGTGTGTCTGTGTGTGCGTTTGTCTATGTGTGTGTCCGTGTGTGTCTGTCCGTGTCTCTGTGTGTGTGTGTGTGTGTGCGTCCGTGTGTGTCTGTCCGTGTCTCTCTGTGTGTGTGCGTCCGTGTGTGTCTGTCCGTGTCTGTGTGTGTGTGTCTGTCCGTGTCTCTGTGTGTGTGTCTGTCCGTGTCTCTGTGTGTGTGCGTCCGTGTCTCTCTGTGTGTGTGCGTCCGTGTGTGTCTCTCTGTGTGTCTGTGTGTGCGTTTGTCTATGTGTGTGTCCGTGTGTGTCTGTCCGTGTCTCTGTGTGTGTGTGTGTGTGTGTGCGTCCGTGTGTGTCTGTCCGTGTCTCTCTGTGTGTGTGCGTCCGTGTGTGTCTGTCCGTGTCTGTGTGTGTGTGTGTGTGTGTGTGTGCGTCCGTGTGTGTCTGTCCGTGTCTGTGTGTGTGCGTCCGTGTGTGTCTGTCCGTGTCTCTCTGTGTGTGTGCGTCCGTGTGTGTCTGTCCGTGTCTCTGTGTGTGTGTGCGTCCGTGTGTGTCTGTCCGTGTCTCTGTGTGTGTGTGCGTCCGTGTGTGTCTGTCCGTGTCTCTGTGTGTGTGCGTCCGTGTGTGTCTGTCCGTGTCTCTCTGTGTGTGTGCGTCCGTGTGTGTCTGTCCGTGTCTCTGTGTGTGTGTGCGTTTGTCTCTGTGTGTGTCTGTCCGTGTCTGTATGCATGCGTCTGTGTGTCTCTCTGTGTGTGTGTGTGTCTGTCCGTGTCTCTCTATGTGTGTGTGTCCGTGTCTCTGTGTGTGTGTGCGTCTGTGTGTGTGTCTGTCCGTGTCTCTCTATGTGTGTGTGTCCGTGTCTCTGTGTGTGTGTGCGTCTGTGTGTGTGTCTGTCCGTGTCTCTCTCTGTGTGTGTGTCCGTGTCTCTCTGTGTGTGTGTGCGTCTGTGTGTGTGTCTGTCCGTGTCTCTCTCTGTGTGTGTCCGTGTCTCTCTGTGTGTGTGTGCGTCTGTCCGTGTGTCTCCGTGTGTGTGTCCGTGTCTCTCTGTGTGTGTGCGTCTGTCTGTCCGTGTGTCTCCATGTGTGTGTCCGTGTCTCTGTGTGTGTCTGTCTGTGTGTCTCTCTGTGTGTGTGTGTGTGTGTCTCTCTGTGTGTGTGCCTCTGTGTGCCTGTGTGTGTCTCTGTGTGTGTCTCTCTGTGTGTGTGCCTCTGTGTGTGTGCCTCTGTGTGTGTGCCTCTGTGTGCGTCTGTGTGTCTCTCTCTGTGTGTGTGTGTGTGTGTGTGTGTGTGTCTCTCTGTGTGTGTCTGTCTGTGTGTCTCTCTGTGTGTCCGTGTCTCTCTGTGTGTGTGCCTCTGTGTCTTTGTGTCTTTGTGTGTGTGTGTGTGTGTGTCTGTCTGTCTGTCTGTCTATGTGCGTGTGCCTGTGAGTCTCTATGTGTGTGTGTGTGTGTGTGTGTGTGTGTGTGTGTGTGTCTGTCTGTCTATGTGTGTGTGCCTGTGAGTCTCTATGTGTGTGTGCGCAACATTTCAAAAAGGGTAGGAGCCGAAAAGCATCTTTTCTTCTTCCTTCCCCTTTTTCAAACAAGAGTATTTATTTTGCTTATTATTCCTTTTTCCTAAAAGTGTAAAAAGTACTTTAAGTTTTGTTTGTTTGTTTGTTTGTTGTATGTCGTTCCAAATAAAACTATTCATTAATTCGTTCATATTTTGGTCAACATAGAAATCCTGATTATTTGATGAGTCACTCATCGACTCTTGGAAACAAGTTTAATTATGGAACTTAAAAACAAGAAAAACAGATCAACTGTTTCCCAATGTTGCTGTTTTTGTGATCACAACAACTGGGTTTAACAGCGCGGTTCGTGTGTGTTCGTGTGTGTTCGTGTGTGTTCGTGTGTGTGTGTGTGTGTGTGTGTGTGTGTGTGTGTGTGTGTGTGTGTGTAAAACATTGCAAAGCTTCAGTGGTGAACGTGTGGGTTTGGGGTCAGTCGTACTGGGAGAAAGAGACCAGAATGCCAAGCAGCGACGGGCCAGACGAGACCGGGCCCATTAACAATCCCTACATCATTGTCTTTCCGAAATGTTTTGACATCAACAGCCCGAGACAATTAGCTGTACAGCTCTACACGAGACATCCCAAACACACCCTCATGTTTAAAGAAACGAGTCTGCCTGTGAGTCACATTTAATCTGGCTGACGCCAGGAACACACCGCACGCTGGGGCACCACAAATAGCCGTGAAGCGTAGATTAGTGCCCGATCGCGCCAGACGAACATTTCTCCGCCACGGTAAACAAAGTGATCCTTCTCCTCTCCACGCTACAGATTCTCTCTGTATGTGTGTGTGTGTGTGTGTGTCTGTATGCGTCTCTGTGTGTGTGTGTCTCTGTGTGTGCGTGCATGTGTTTCTGTGTGTGTGCGTGTGTGTCTCTGTGTATGTATGTGTCTGTGCGTGTGTCTCTCTGTGTATGTATGTATGTGTCTCTCTGTATGTGTCTGTGTGTGTGTGTGTGTCTCTGTGTGTGCGTGTGTGTCTCTGTGTGTGCGTGTGTCTGTGTGTGCGTGTCTCTGTGTGTGTGTGTCTCTGTGTGTGTGTGTCTCTGTGTGCGTGTGTCTCTGTGTGTGTGTGCGTGTCTCTGTGTGTGCGTGTCTGTGTGTGCGTGTCTCTGTGTGCGTGTCTCTGTGTGTGCGTGTCTCTGTGTGTGCGTGTCTGTGTGTGCGTGTCTCTGTGTGTGCGTGTGTCTCTGTGTGTGCGTGTGTCTGTGTGTGTGCGTGTGTGTGTGTCTCTGTGTGTGTGTGTGTCTGCGTGTGTGTGTGTCTGTGTGTGTGTGTGTACGTGTCTCTGTGTGTGCGTGTCTCTGTGTGTGCGTGTCTCTGTGTGTGCGTGTCTCTGTGTGTGTGCGTGTCTGTGTGCGTATGTGTCTCTCTCTGCATGTGTCTGTGCGTGTGTGTGTCTCTGTGTGTGTGTGTGTGTCTCTGTGTGTGCGTGTCTCTGTGTGTGCGTGTCTCTGTGTGTGCGTGTCTCTGTGTGTGCGTGTGTCTCTGTGTGTGCGTGTGTCTCTGTGTGTGCGTGTGTCTCTGTGTGTGCGTGTCTCTGTGTGTGCGTGTCTCTGTGTGTGCGTGTCTCTGTGTGTGCGTGTCTCTGTGTGTGCGTGTCTCTGTGTGTGCGTGTCTCTGTGTGTGCGTGTCTCTGTGTGTGCGTGTCTCTGTGTGTGTCTCTGTGTGTGTGCGTGTCTCTGTGTGTGCGTGTGTCTCTGTGTGTGCGCGTGTCTCTGTGTGTGTGTGCGTGTCTCTGTGTGTGTGCGTGTCTCTGTGTGTGTGCGTGTCTCTGTGTGTGTGTGTGTGCGTGTCTCTGTGTGTGTGTGTGTGCGTGTCTCTGTGTGTGTGTCTCTGTGTGTGCGTGTCTCTGTGTGTGTGTGTCTCTGTGTGTGCGTGTCTCTGTGTGCGTGTGTCTCTGTGTGCGTGTGTCTCTGTGTATGTATGTGTCTCTCTGTATGTGTGTGTGTGTGCGTGTCTCTGTGTGTGCGTGTCTCTGTGTGTGCGTGTCTCTGTGTGTGTGCGTGTCTCTGTGTGTGTGCGTGTCTGTGTGCGTGCGTGTCTGTGTGCGTATGTGTCTCTCTCTGCATGTGTCTGTGCGTGCGTGTCTCTGTGTGTGCGTGTCTCTGTGTGTGTGTCTCTGTGTGTGTGTGTCTCTGTGTGTGCGTGTCTCTGTGTGTGCGTGTCTCTGTGTGTGTGCGCGTGTCTGTGTGCGTATGTGTCTCTGTGTGTGTGTGTGTGTGTGTGTGTCTCTGTGTGTGCGTGTCTCTCTGTGTGTGCGTGTCTCTGTGTGTGCGTATGTGTCTCTCTCTGCATGTGTCTGTGTGTGTGTGTCTCTGTGTGTGCGTATGTGTCTCTCTCTGCATGTGTGTGTGTGTCTCTGTGTGTGTGTGTCTCTGTGTGTGTGTGTGTCTCTGTGTGTGTGTGTGTCTCTGTGTGTGTGTGTCTCTGTGTCTGTGTCTCTGTGTCTGTGTCTCTGTGTGTGTGCGTGTCTCTGTGTGTGTGCGTGTCTCTGTGTCTGTGTGTCTCTGTGTCTGTGTGTCTCTGTGTGCGTCTGTCTCTGTGTGTGTGTGTGTCTCTGTGTGTGTGTGTCTCTGTGTGTGTGTGTCTCTGTGTGTGTGTGTGTCTCTGTGTGTGCGTGTCTCTGTGTGTGTGCGATTATCTTCAGAGTGAGTAGTGACTCTAGAGTCATAGTGAGAGAAACAAAGTGTCTCTCCTGTTCTTTTTGACCACGGTGGGAGATCTGGAGCAGGAGAAGTTGACCCTCTCCTTGATGTCATGTTGTTGATGGAGAAGGAGAACCAGAAATGAGTCGGGGGGATGCAACGCTACCACGCCACGGCCGAGAGACGTGCGTCGCCGCGACGTGAACTTCCATTTTTCGAGAGGTGCACGTCAGACTACGGCGTAGGGTCCGTGTCTCCACGTACCTACGTACGTAGCCACGGCGTAGATTTTACGCAGAAGCATTAAAAACCACGCTTAATATGCGCCCCCCCCCCCCAAAAGGCCCATTCTGAGCCATGCTGGAGGGGTGAGTGTGAGATTGTGTTAGCTGGTGTCAGTCAACGGTGCACGTACCGCCTCGTAGCTCTCTCTGTTCTCCTTCAGGAACGCCACACACTCGGCCCGAACTTGAGTGTGAAGGCTCTGGCAATGCAGCACCTTAAACAGAGGGGGGGGGGTCAAAGATCAACAGTAACAAACACACAGCAACAGTTAATATCACCACCGTTAATACTCAAACATGAAGTGAAATGCAGCGTTTCCCCCTGGCTTTGTGGTGTATGTGTTCGGCGGGCGGAGTTTAAGCGCCGTTCCTCAAGAAAATGTTCAATTTAAATTTCCCCCGTACATTTTGTGTGTCATTGTGGTAGTTTTGCGTCTCTTTTTAACATCATTTTGGGCCGTTATCACCATACGTGTCTAAAACGTTGGAAAAACGAGAGCAGATAATCAATAAATAACACTCAACAAGCTTAAAGACAAACTTAAAAGCTAAAGAAGTCCGACTACAATCATTAGATCTGAGAATAGTCTGTTAGTGACATTCATTAATCTTACGTGCTGCCCAAACCCTAAATATATAATTCCATGATTTGTTGTTGGACCAGTTTGAAGAACTTGTTCTGGCTGTGTGTACGCTCTACAACGCTGGCATTCATTGCAGGTGAAGCTGGAACAATTAAGCGATTGTTCAGAAGATTAATAAGCAACTATTTTGATAACCGAGTGATCTTTTTAGTCACATTTTAAGCAAAAAAATCCTGTTTCCAGCTTCTGAAATGTGTGGATTTTTCAGCCCGTTTTTCACTATTTTCTGTTAAGACTCATTTATTTATCTATTTAATTAATTGAATCCTTTATTTTGCGTTTTTCACACACACACACACACACACACACACACACACACACACACACACACACACACACACACACACACACACACCTTTTGGATCTATTTTCTCATGTGCTAATGGACATTCTTATGTATTTTACATATTGCAATTGACCATCTTTACTTAATACAAATCTTCACAAAAAAAAAAAGAAACCCAAACTTTATTGCTGCACAGAGTGAAAATGTATGTGTCACTGTCTGAACCCAAACAGCGCATTCTGAGTCTAACATTCAGAAGCCCATTTAGAAAAGTTACAAATTTAAGTTTATTCGAAGTGCAAAGTTTATAAATGTTAACTATTAGCTTTGGAAGTGCGCTGATGAACTTGTTACTTAAGCTAAGCTGTATTCGGCTAACATTATGACACACTTGCTAGCCCGCATTAAGCACAACAACCTGACCAAGCCCAGCCTATTACCTGTGCTCAGTAAGCTAGTTAGGAACTAGCCATTTTTCTAGAAGTTGTATCACTTTACCTGCTCGGCGACAGCCCGAAACAAGCACGACCCGTCTTTGGCAATCTTCTTCCGATGCAAACCGATTGCGTTCAGGTAGTCATCCATTTGTTTCTCTGACCCCCTTTCATCATTACTTTGCATGCTTCCGCCGCCGTTCATGCTAACGGACGCTAGACGTTGAAGCTAGCTAGCTAGCTAGCTGGCGAATTAACGCTACCTGCGTGTTTAACGGCTAACGCTTTAAGACGCCACCGGCTAAAAGTTGTCAATATCGGCGCCAAATAGTGTTAGAATCTACGTCTACGATCTAACGAGTGTCAAAGACAACAATGACGGCGTTTAGTTTTGTTTTCCAGGAAGCCCTACTCATCCCAGAGAGGGTACTCCCGTCTGTCAGAAAGTGAAAGTAGTACAGTCAACTTTTAGCTCGCAGTTAGCAGGCAGGCAGGCTAACAACTAGCTAGCAACCTAGCAACACACCCCCTTCTTCTTCTACGGTTGTCAAGTTAGGCAGAGCGCGTCACAGCATTTCCTGTTTTACTACAAAGTAAAAGTCTGAATAAAATCGTAAAAAAATATAAATATATATATATATATTTATATTTTTGTATATAAATATATAAATAAATATATATATATATATATATATATATATTTTTATATAAATATAAATATATATAAAATATATATATATATAAATATATAAATATAATATGTATATAAATATATATATATATATATATATATATATATATATATTTATATTTTTTTATATAAATATAAATATATATAAAATATATATATATATATATAAATATATAAATATAATATGTATATAAATATATATATATATATATATGTATATATATATATATATATATATATATATATATATATATATATATATATATATATATAAAACGAGTGATTTATTTTGTCCC
>CM042336.1:22243851-22271351 GCA_023566125.1 Zingel zingel | reverse complement strand
TAAATAGCAGCAGTACGTAGTATTAAATAGCAGCAGTACGTAGTATTAAATAGTAGCAGTACGTAGTATTAAATAGTAGCAGTACGTAGTATTAAATAGTAGCAGTACGTAGTATTAAATAGTAGCAGTACGTAGTATTAAATAGTAGCAGTACGTAGTATTAAATAGTAGTAGTACGTAGTATTAAATAGTAGCAGTACGTAGTATTAAATAGTAGCAGTACGTAGTATTAAATAGTAGCAGTACGTAGTATTAAATAGTAGCAGTACGTAGTATTAAATAGTAGCAGTACGTAGTATTAAATAGCAGTACGTAGTATTAAATAGTAGCAGTACGTAGTATTAAATAGCAGCAGTACGTAGTATTAAATAGCAGCAGTACGTAGTATTAAATAGTAGCAGTACGTAGTATTAAATAGTAGTAGTACGTAGTATTAAATAGTAGCAGTACGTAGTATTAAATAGTAGCAGTACGTAGTATTAAATAGTAGCAGTACGTAGTATTAAATAGCAGTAGTACGTAGTATTAAATAGCAGCAGTACGTAGTATTAAATAGCAGCAGTACGTAGTATTAAATAGCAGCAGTACGTAGTATTAAATAGTAGCAGTACATAGTATTAAATAGTAGCAGTACGTAGTATTAAATAGTAGTAGTACGTAGTATTAAATAGTAGTAGTATGTAGTAGCAGTACGTAGTATTAAATAGTAGCAGTACGTAGTATTAAATAGTAGCAGTACGTAGTATTAAATAGTAGTAGTACGTAGTATTAAATAGCAGTAGTACGTAGTATTAAATAGTAGCAGTACGTAGTATTAAATAGTAGCAGTACGTAGTATTAAATAGTAGTACGTAGTATTAAATAGTAGCAGTACGTAGTATTAAATAGTAGTACGTAGTATTAAATAGTAGTAGTATGTAGTAGTAGTACGTAGTATTAAATAGTAGCAGTACGTAGTATTAAATAGTAGCAGTACGTAGTATTAAATAGTAGCAGTACGTAGTATTAAATAGTAGTAGTACGTAGTATTAAATAGTAGTATGTAGTAGCAGTACGTAGTATTAAATAGTAGCAGTACGTAGTATTAAATAGTAGTAGTACGTAGTATCAAATAGTAGCAGTATGTAGTATCAAATAGCAGCAGTACATAGTATTAAATAGTAGCAGTACGTAGTATTAAATAGTAGCAGTACGTAGTATTAAATAGTAGCAGTACGTAGTATTAAATAGCAGCAGTACATAGTATTAAATAGCAGCAGTACGTAGTATTAAATAGCAGCAGTATGTAGTATTAAATAGCAGCAGTACGTAGTATTAAATAGCAGCAGTATGTAGTATTAAATAGCAGCAGTACGTAGTATTAAATAGTAGCAGTACGTAGTATTAAATAGTAGCAGTACATAGTATTAAATAGTAGCAGTACGTAGTATTAAATAGTAGCAGTACGTAGTATTAAATAGCAGTAGTACGTAGTATTAAATAGCAGCAGTACGTAGTAAGTATTAAATAGTAGCAGTACGTAGTATTAAATAGCAGCAGTACGTATTATTAAATAGTAGCAGTACGCAGTACGTAGTATTAAATAGCAGCAGTACGTAGTATTAAATAGCAGCAGTACGTAGTATTAAATAGTAGCAGTACGCAGTATGTAGTATTAAATAGCAGCAGTACGTAGTATTAAATAGCAGCAGTACGTAGTATTAAATAGTAGCAGTACGCAGTACGTAGTATTAAATAGCAGCAGTACGTAGTATTAAATAGTAGTAGTACGTAGTATTAAATAGTAGCAGTACGTAGTATTAAATAGTAGTAGTACGTAGTATTAAATAGCAGTAGTACGTAGTATTAAATAGTAGCAGTACGTAGTATTAAATAGTAGCAGTACGTAGTATTAAATAGTAGCAGCACATAGTATTAAATAGTAGCAGTACGTAGTATTAAATAGCAGCAGTATGTAGTATTAAATAGCAGCAGTACGTAGTATTAAATAGTAGCAGTACGTAGTATTAAATAGCAGTAGTACGTAGTATTAAATAGCAGCAGTACGTAGTATTAAATAGCAGCAGTACGTAGTATTAAATAGTAGCAGTACGTAGTATTAAATAGTAGCAGTACGTAGTATTAAATAGTAGCAGTACGTAGTATTAAATAGTAGCAGTATGTAGTAGCAGTACGTAGTATTAAATAGTAGTAGTACGTAGTATTAAATAGTAGCAGTACGTAGTATTAAATAGTAGCAGTACGTAGTATTAAATAGTAGTAGTACGTAGTATTAAATAGTAGCAGTACGTAGTATTAAATAGTAGCAGTACGTAGTATTAAATAGTAGTAGTACGTAGTATTAAATAGTAGCAGTACGTAGTAGCAGTATGTAGTATTAAATAGCAGCAGTACGTAGTATTAAATAGTAGTAGTACGTAGTATTAAATAGCAGCAGTACGTAGTATTAAATAGCATCAGTACGTAGTATTAAATAGTAGCAGTACGTAGTATTAAATAGTAGCAGTACGTAGTATTAAATAGTAGCAGTACGTAGTATTAAATAGCAGCAGTACGTAGTATTAAATAGTAGTAGTACGTAGTATTAAATAGTAGTAGTACGTAGTATCAAATAGTAGCAGTACGTAGTATTAAATAGCAGCAGTACGTAGTATTAAATAGTAGCAGTACGTAGTATTAAATAGTAGTAGTACGTAGTATTAAATAGTAGCAGTACGTAGTATTAAATAGCAGCAGTACGTAGTATTAAATAGCAGCAGTATGTAGTATTAAATAGCAGCAGTACGTAGTATTAAATAGTAGCAGTACGTAGTATTAAATAGTAGCAGTACGTAGTATTAAATAGCAGTAGTACGTAGTATTAAATAGCAGCAGTACGTAGTAAGTATTAAATAGTAGCAGTACGTAGTATTAAATAGCAGCAGTACGTAGTATTAAATAGTAGCAGTACGCAGTACGTAGTATTAAATAGCAGCAGTACGTAGTATTAAATAGCAGCAGTACGTAGTATTAAATAGTAGCAGTACGCATTATGTAGTATTAAATAGCAGCAGTACGTAGTATTAAATAGTAGCAGTACGTAGTATTAAATAGTAGCAGTACACAGTACGTAGTATTAAATAGCAGCAGTACGTAGTATTAAATAGCAGCAGTACGTAGTATTAAATAGCAGCAGTACGTAGTATTAAATAGTAGCAGTACGTAGTATTAAATAGTAGTAGTACGTAGTATTAAATAGTAGCAGTACGTAGTATTAAATAGTAGCAGTACGTAGTATTAAATAGCAGTAGTACGTAGTATTAAATAGCAGCAGTACGTAGTATTAAATAGCAGCAGTACGTAGTATTAAATAGTAGCAGTACGTAGTATTAAATAGTAGCAGTACGTAGTATTAAATAGTAGCAGTACGTAGTACGTAGTATTAAATAGTAGCAGTACGTAGTATTAAATAGCAGTACGTAGTATTAAATAGCAGCAGTACGTAGTATTAAATAGTAGCAGTACGTAGTATTAAATAGTAGTAGTACGTAGTATTAAATAGTAGCAGTACGTAGTATTAAATAGTAGCAGTACGTAGTATTAAATAGCAGCAGTACGTAGTAGTACGTAGTATTAAATAGCAGCAGTACGTAGTATTAAATAGTAGCAGTACCAGTGAGAAATACTCTTACTACGACACAGAGTGAGTGAAATCTCTGCAGCCGTAACCGGGTTAGATTCCTCTGGCTCTGTAACATGATCGTCCTGCACTCAGGAGGAGTAAAGAGGGAGTCAGATGAAATCAAACTTTATTGATCATTGCTGCTTCAAACAGTAACAGGATACAGCAGAGAACAAACTGAAATGTAATATCTATATATATATATATATATATATATATATATATATATATATATATATATATATATATATATATATATATATATAAAATGTAAAAAAGGGAAATTATGTTTCCTTTAAGCTGTGGAGTTTTCGTTTTATTTCATATATTTTGTGTTGATGAGAGCAGGCAGAAGTCGTCTCAGCGCCGTTGTTGATGATTAGTTGGATTGTTTTAGGATCATCGCCGTTGTCCACGTGCAACTTTATCAATGATTATTCTGCAGGATTTTTTTGTTGTTGATTTTAAACAAATTTAAATGAAACTCAGAACGCTAACACATCTCCAGCCTGAAACAGAGAAACAGTCCGCTGAATTCTGCAGGTCTTCATTCTGGATCAAACACTGACAACTGTAAACAACAACAACAACAACAACAAGACTTATATCTATTAATTATTAAACATTAAGATTAAACTTTATAGATCTTCTACAGACCGCTACACACACACAGACAGACAGACAGACAGACAGACACACACACACACACACACACACACACACACACACACAGACACACACACAAACACAGACAGACACACACAGCACACACACACACAAACACAGACAGACACACACATACAGACAGACACACACACACACACAGCACACACAAACACAGACACACACATACAGACAGACAGACAGACAGACACACACACACACACACACACACACAGACATACACACACACACACACGACAGACATACAGCACACAGAGACAGACACACACACACACACACACACACACACACACACACACGCACACGACAGACATACAGCACACAGAGACAGACAGACAGACAGACAGACACACACACACACGACAGACACACACACACATAACGACAGACACACACACACGACAGACACACACACACACACATAACGACAGACACACACACACACACACACACACACACAGAGACAGACACACACACACGACAGACATACAGCACACAGAGACACACACACACACACACACACACACACACACACACACACACACACACACACACACACACACACACACACATACAGCACACTGATAAGAAAAGAAAAGCAGTAAAAATATGTGATTTTATTAAACTTTTATTTGTTATAATGTGCAAATAGTATTCTGGTTTTACAAAGCTGTTTGAATTCACCCTCTCGGTGCGACTTCAGTGAGCGAGGAACGGAGAACTAACTGTAGGCTAATAATAATAATAATAATAATAATAATAATAATAACAACACTATATATGTCACGGTTGAAATCACGCAATACGAATATTAAATACAAAAAATTACAAACAATCAGAGAGCGCTTGTTGATCTGTTTGCGTTTTATTGCCTCCGTAACGTTTTGTGTCGTTTTTTAAATACGTGTCGAAGAAAACCGTAAATAAGATATGGAAACGATAAAAATGTTTTTGTTCTACAACAGAATATTAGCAGAGGTATTTTCCCTGAAGCCGTTCTCTCTGCTCTGCGTTGTCTTCCCGTCCAACCCCGTTCTCACTCCGAACTCGTAAAATACGGACGTTTTGGACAGCGGCTGTCAGCGTGTGAAGCCCTTCAGCGTTGTGTGTAGAACGTACCGGAGAGATCAGCAGCTACACGGGAGTTCGAAGATGACGTAGCACTAAAGGCTCTGACACACCAACCTGACGGCCGACCGTCGGCAGAAAAGGCCGTCGGCGAGTTGGTCCAAAAAGTGCCTCAGAACACACCGGAGAGACGCCGACTTGAGCGTACGTTCTGCGTGTGCGTGAGACGTAATACGTCTCCATAACAGCAGGCGCCGCTAATCTATATTGTCGCCCCAAAAAATGAAAACCGGCAGCTGATTGGACGAACACGTCACGTGGGTCTGGCTTCTCCCGGATTTTACAACCGACCATAATGGCGACTTCGTTCAGAATACGATCTCATATTTTACGGTAATAGTTCACCGAAACGTGTCTCTGAGAACATTTTAAGAGAGAAATAGGCCGTGCAGTTTCTGAATCTGTCTTTATTTTAGATCGACAAAGGTCAGTTTGAAAGATTTTCGTCCGATTTTGAGATGCTCTAGTCACGCTCATCCCACTCGTCATTTCCGGGTTAGCTCTCCACCAATCAGATTGGTCACTGAGTCCGACTGCCCGCCTTCCAATTCAACAAGTCAAATCGGCCTGAATGAAGACGGCACGGAACACACCGAACAGACTCGAGTCAGTGACCTCGCCAGACGGTCCGACAGCCGATTATTGGGTTGGTGCGTTAGCGGCTTAAGAGCGACTACGGTAGCGAGTAGTATGAAAGGGCGAAATTCCGCGTAGGGAGGTTGGTTGGGGGGGGTGGACGGATCAAACACAGGACTTTCACCCAGGAGACCGCTTTCTCCTTTTCCTAAACCCAACCGTCCCGTTTTTCCCGCGTCACGGAAACGTAAGCCCACTCACGACCTTTTCCTTAACATAACTGCGTCAAAAGGGACGCCAATAGTCCCGACCAAGCGCGTTTAGATCTGACGCTAAAGGAGACTTTTAGATTAGATTCAACTTTATTGTCATCGTGCAGTGTACAAGTACAAAGACAGCGAAATGCAGTCTTATAACGCAAGACTTAGCGTCAACACCAACGCCAAAGGCACCTGACCAAGGGTCCGTACTTTACGAGACGGGAGTGAGAACGTGTTGTCCCGTCGACCGTGAACTTTTAGTTTTTCTGGGGTCAACATTTTAAATAAAAAATCTTTTTTTTCTCGACACTTTTGGCGCTTTCCCCCACGTTCTCGTCACTTTTTTCCCCGTCTTCCGTCACTTTTTACGCTTTTTTCTGCGCTATTTTTTGACGTTTTCTTGCCAACATTTTTGTTATTTTGTTTCCATCTTTTTCTTCAAATGCAAATTCAGTGAAACTAGTGAACTGATCAGTGATTTCACTTGTGAAGAGCGTTGCATGGAACCATCTGTGCTATTTTTTTTGACAATTTGGTTGAAAGAAACTCACATTTCTGATATAAACTTTTTGTAAAAATGGGCCAAATTTGACCCGATGACAAATAATATAAATCCATATTTATATATATAGATTGTTAATGATATGTGGCATGTGTTGATGTTTTTAGGTAACGTATCATTCCATATATGAAAGACTTTTGTATGTTTGTCACCAATAAAAAAAAACCCATCTTTAACGTTTTTGAACTTCAGACGTTTTGCTGCCTTTTCTACGAATATTTTTAAACTTTTAGTTTTGGCTCCTCTTTTTTCTCACACTAAGCTTATTATCAGGGATGCACCGAATCCAGGATTTGGCTTCAGATTCAGCCAAATATTGGGCTTTCTACCTTAGAATTTTTTTACACTGAACCGAACCCTATGCTTGCGCTACGCTGGTCGACGTAATGACGGCGCCGTTGATTACGGGAAGGTCTTTACGTAGGTGGAGCGTTCAATGCAGCCGGCTGTGAGGAAGTGGAAATGGAACTGGTGAGCAGAAAGTGATGTTTGGCAGCACTTTCAGTCAAAAGAAGGCCGTTCAAGTCCAGCTACATGTTCAATCTGCAAGGCCGATTTGTCTCGTGGTGGCGAGGACCCTAAACAATACACAACATCACCGCTGTTACAACATCTGGTATCAAACATCTGGAAGAATACGAGTTGTGATGAAGGAATCTACAGACAGCAGCCAGAATGCATTAACTTCAGGTACGGCAAAGGAAGGACAGTCCCTGCTAAGAACTGGTGTTAACCAGACCATGGACTGAGGACGGGAGGAGGATTCGGAGTTCGGCCGAACCCCAAAAATCTGGATTTGGTGCATGACTAATTAATTAAATCGGTGAGTGAACAGGAAAGGTAATATAATCTGCATCTCATGTCCCTTATCTGATAGCTCTTCGACTCCTCGGTCCTCGGCTGAACCGGAAGTTGTTCTGTCCCTCCTCGATGAAGGCCGTCTCAAAGCTCTTATTCCTGACGCGAGAACCGAGGAGTACACAGGGCTGGGTACCGAAACCAGGCTCCACTATGGAACCGGTTCCTACGCAACCGGTAGGAATCCGACCGGATTAGAACGCACATTTCGGTTCCACTTAGAGGTGCACTATGAGTTCCTATATGGTCACTTCTGTTGACGTTCCAAGTAAATTCAAAACAGAGCAAGCTCACCCATCCCCCATGTTTCCCTAACTGTCATGACTAATCAAGAGGGTCAGCTTCTCCCCGGAAAGCGTAGCTCCTATGGCGCCATTTTGATGCTAACAAGCCATCACCCGCCGTTAGCATCCCATTGACTCCCATTCATTTTGACGTCACTTTGACAGCGAATAACTTTACATCTGAAGCGTTTAAAGACTTTATTTGTCCGTTGTTTATTTCTAAAGAAACACGACAATGTATAAAAGGCTCCATTACCTTGTAGCTCACGTTATGGCTCCGTAGCAGATGTTTTTATAAAAACAGGCTAACGATTGTGTCATAACCACGAGACTTACTGTCTCATAGTAGAGGAATTACCGTATAGTACAGGAGAAGCTCTCAGGCAGTTTGGACTTCCATTAGCTGTTTAAGTGTAATTACTAATGTTAACTATCATGTTAGTGATCAGTAATTAGCCTGTGCCTATGTTATCTCCTTACATATACCTACGCTCTCCGTCTCTGCTAGATTGGGAATGATTGAGATTTCTCTTGGCACAGCTACCAGAAGACTTCCAACTTTCAGACAGGTTGCTCACGTCACATCTACGTCTTCAAGCTCAGTTGGAGGCTGCTCAGTAACGCTCAGCCATCACCGGAAAAGAGCTTCTAACATCCTTCACTGGTCTCCGTCCAGAGACACGGGATCTGTTGGTCCATTTTATATATGTCTGTGACTAACTGACTAACTGTCACTAACCCCCCCCCCCCCCCCCCCCCCCCCAACCATCTTGTTGGTGATTGGCTGCAACATGGTTTGTTGTATTTTGGTGCACAGCCTGTGCCTCTAGTGTTTGTTTGACATCTACGACCCTTGTGTTGTCTCCCGAGACACACAGTGTGTTCAGGGGGCAGGCAGCTAGCGGATCAAGGAGAGATGCCTACGATTTGAGACAAAAATGAAATTACGCTGAAACCATACAGGAACTCATAGTGCACCTTTAATGTGTCGACTGAAATATTTTCCCTCTGTTGCTCCGAAACGGACGTAGAAATATCCCTCTTTCTCTGTAGTCTATGGTTAGCTAGCTACCGTAAATGTAGGCTACTTTTAAAATGCCATATTTTCCCCTCTGGGCTCACCAAAACGGACATAAAATTCTATACTTGTTATATATTTACGTACTTTAAAGGTACAGTGTGTAACGTGTTTAGTTGTTCATTATCAAAATCTGTGTTGCCCGTTCACAAACGTGTCCTTTTTCATGAATATTTAACCACCTCCATCAATTCCAAGTATTCCTATTGGCTGGGGTAGACGCTCCATATTCATGCTCCATCTTGAAATACGTTAGCCGGTAAGGGACATACAGGACATACTGCTCCGCCTTTCACGTTTTGGCTGTCACATGACAAACTCACAGGTGCTGCTAATGTTGCTATGCTGGTAACGTGTATCGTAGCTTCCCGGGTCCGGCAAGTTTGAAGAAGGAAACATGGAGGACCACACGTATTCAAAATCCAAATTTCAGGAACAGGAGTCTTCTTCTTCTTCGACCAGAAAGAGAAAAGTATATTGAAAAGAGCAAGAGACCGGCTTTTTGAAGCGTGAAGGCTACCGTAGCTGTAATACGGACTTTGAACTGCGTGGCGCGAGAGAGTTGATTGCGATATATGATCTCAACGCTAGATGGGGAGAAAGTCCCACACATTGGACCTTTAAAACGTTAATATATTGTTAAATTAAAAAGAGCCTTTCTTCAATGTTATTTTCCAGTTTTTCAAGAATCGGTTTAGGAACGGCAATCGCTTTAAAAGTATCAGTTCGGCATCAGGATCGTAAAAATCCAAACGATACCCAGCGCTACCGAGGAGGGAGCGTCGAGGAGCTATAGGCGGAAACACCAGAGCAGCGTTCCTGGAAGCCGTGCAGCTGAAGGCGTTGCTAACTCCGCCCAAACAGCTGACGTATTCACATGAGGCTTCAGAGGAAAATGAAAGGACGTTGTCAATACCCGATGTGAGTCGAGTGCAGATGTGAGTTGCGCATGCGTCACTTTGCGACTTCACGCAGATGTGTTTTGCTGTTAGCCACAGAATAATGAGACAGGTACGTTACGTTAGCGTAAGACATCACATTTTCACGGCATGAACCCTGATGTCAGTTCTAGAATAGAGGCTGAAGTAGCCGACACAAACCTGCTAACGAGAGACTTCTGTAACGTCAATACAATAAAAATGGACCTACATAACGAAGTTCGTTCACTGATGGCTACAAGTTAGCAGCCAAACACAACAAAGGCTGTCACTTGAATGGCGTTTTGAGCTAACGTTAGCAGCCAAACACAACAAAGGCCGTCACTTGAATGGCGTTTTGAGCTAACGTTAGCAGCCAAACACAACAAAGGCTGTCACTTGAATGGCGTTTTGAGCTAACGTTAGCAACCAAACACAACAAAGGCTGTCACTTGAATGGCGTTTTGAGCTAACGTTAGCAGCCAAACACAACAAAGGCTGTCACTTGAACGGCGTTTTGAGCTAACGTTAGCAATCAAAACACAACAAAGGCTGTCACTTGAATGGCGTTTTGAGCTAACGTTAGCAGCCAAACACAACAAAGGCTGTCACTTGAACGGCGTTTTGAGCTAACGTTAGCAATCAAACACAACAAAGGCTGTCACTTGAATGGCGTTTTGAGCTAACGTTAGCAGCCAAACACAACAAAGGCTGTCACTTGAATGGCGTTTTCAGCTAACGTTAGCAACCAAACACAACAAAGGCTGTCACTTGAATGGCGTTTTGAGCTAACGTTAGCAGCCAAACACAACAAAGGCTGTCACTTGAATGGCGTTTTCAGCTAACGTTAGCAACCAAACACAACAAAGGCTGTCACTTGAATGGCGTTTTGAGCTAACGTTAGCAGCCAAACACAACAAAGGCCGTCACTTGAATGGCGTTTTGAGCTAACGTTAGCAGCCAAACACAACAAAGGCTGTCACTTGAATGGCGTTTTGAGCTAACGTTAGCAACCAAACACAACAAAGGCTGTCACTTGAATGGCGTTTTGAGCTAACGTTAGCAGCCAAACACAACAAAGGCCGTCACTTGAATGGCGTTTTGAGCTAACGTTAGCAACCAAACACAACAAAGGCCGTCACTTGAATGGCGTTTTGAGCTAACGTTAGCAACCAAACACAACAAAGGCTGTCACTTGAATGGCGTTTTGAGCTAACGTTAGCAACCGAACACAACAAAGGCTGTCACTTGAATGGCGTTTTAAGCTAACGTTAGCAATCAAACACAACAAAGGCTGTCACTTGAATGGCATTTTCAGCTAACGTTAGCAACCAAACACAACAAAGGCTGTCACTTGAATGGCGTTTTGAGCTAACGTTAGCAACCAAACACAACAAAGGCTGTCACTTGAATGGCGTTTTGAGCTAACGTTAGCAACCAAACACAACAAAGGCTGTCACTTGAATGGCGTTTTGAGCTAACGTTAGCAATCAAACAATCATAGGTAGCGACAACGTTTGCCGGATCCGGATCCCTTGGCATTATGCCGTAAACCGTTTAAATATGAGCATGCGCAACTCACATCTGTACTCGACTCACATCGGGCAGTGACAACGTACCATTTCTCTAAAAACACATTTGCTCGTTGCCTCTCTCCTCCCGTGATTTCTCGCGTCTCTCCCGAGCCTCGTGGGAGGGACTAAGACGCGAGGAAGGGAGGCAGGTGGAGGAGTCAAGGAGGCAATTCAAGCGACATGAGAAGCACCTTTTGTAATTAATGCAACAAAGGAAATTTGTTCTGTGATAAAACTGTGGCTGTGGCAAAAAGGTGTGTGCTGCCCTCTACAGGACAGGAGGAGGCAGGAATTATTAAA
This sequence comes from Zingel zingel, assembly GCA_023566125.1. Classification (NCBI taxonomy): domain Eukaryota; kingdom Metazoa; phylum Chordata; class Actinopteri; order Perciformes; family Percidae; genus Zingel; species Zingel zingel. The sequence continues at coordinate 22,259,469 of CM042336.1, read as the reverse complement.
AAATTGGGGGCACAAATTAATTTTTTTCTCCGTAATATAACAAATAACACTCATTAAAATAAGTTTTTTATACACTACGTTTAACGGTTGAAAAGTTCAGAGTGTCCGACCCGCCCCACGGGAACAGGAAGTGACATCACACCTGCATTTTCATGAAAACAACCCTGGACTGAAGCTGCAGAGCGGGTGATTTTCAGTGTTAAAAAATAAAATAAAAAAAGGCTTAAATATTTTTTTTTAAAAATGACATTTTTTTCTGTCTCAGCAAAACGACATTAAGTGCAACTTTAAATTAAGACATTTTTAGACTCTTAAAGAGCCTCATGTTGTTATGTGTAAACACAAATACATTATCAATACACAACACAAATATTAGAAATATCATCACTGTCCTCCAGAAACCTCGACCCCTCAAAGATCCTCCGAGACGCAGCGGAGGAAGGCTTTACTCCCGTAAGTTGATTTAAAATAACTCAACGTGAAACTGTTTTCATTATAACCAACTCTGATTAGTGATCAATCATTCTTAGGCAGAAAAGCAGTAGTTCCAGCTTCACAAATGTGAATATTTGCTGCTTTTCGGAGTCTTACTTGATGTGAAACGCATATTTTTTAAGGTTTTCACTGTTGGTTTTTAGTAATTTAAAGATGCCACCTTCATTGTTTTGTTTTTTTTACTTTACAAAGAGCGAAACGATAAGCTGATAATTTTACAAGGACAAACACAGGCTCTTCTTTAGGATTCTTGGATGCAGGTGCTTTGGGAAATACCACGTCAGACTTAAAGGCATACTATGCAACTTTTCCAGCTTCGGTGGCCCTATAGGTTGTCTCATTGGAACTACAGCTCGTGAGTAGTATGCCTTTAAAAAAATGAAGATCCCGCCCTCTGCTCTCGAAATGTATTAAAGAAAGTAACGTTTCTGACTCTCTGGACCCTCGTCCAGAGTATTAAGGCTGATCCTCTGCGTCAGCGTTAATACGCCCTCCGCCGTACCTCGAAATGCACCTCGAAAAATGTGTAACTTTGCGTCGAGGCGACAGACCGCAAGGACTGTGATTGGTCAGCTGGTCCTGTGTGTTGATAGTCGGTGTTTCAAGCAGCCTACTGTGGGGAGTAGCAACATGCTAGTTCACTGACATCAGCTTTGCAAATAAACTCATGCACCGATAGAGCGGCCGGTGACCGGAATTGGCCGGTTTTCACGTGCTCGGCCATGACCGGCGACCGGCAGGTCAGTCTGACATATGCCGATTTCATGCCGGTCAACGCTCCAATTAACTGCCAACATAAGTTCTACCAGTTACAGTTCTCAAGGACGCACGCACACACGGATGCCACAGCACGCTCTCTTCTTCCTTTCTCTCAACTTCTCCGCCGTGTGTGGCGCGTACCCGCTCGCGGTGTGAAGGCGTGTCGGCGCTATTCTCCCACATGTAGGAACCTGGTGAATTAACCTGCAACATGTCAGCTGTTTGGGGTTCTTCAGCGTGTGCAGAAGATAACAAGTTTGCAACATGCAACAGCTGCAAGGAAAGAGTAGGGCGTGGAGGGACCACACCAACAACCCAAATCACATTTCTTTAGTTGATATTGGACGTGAAGAGAAGGAAATGGTTCTAACATTGACCTTTAGATGTGTGTGAATGTCCCACACCAGGAGTCATTGATATAGTTCTATTTCATAGTGATCCATTATCTGTTCAACATGTTCTATTAAAGAAAAGATAGAAAATTAATATGTGTGTGTGCTGTAAAGTGGTTAGAAAAAATGAAATCGGAATCGGCTAAAATCGGTATCAGCTGGCCTACCTATGATTTAGGGGGACTAAATCGGAATCGGCCTAGAAAGTTGTAATCGGTGCATCTCTACTATTTTGGTTACAATGACGGGGTTATCCGTTTGTAAAGTGTCTACGTGGCAGTAACGTTTTCAAATTAGCACTTCGCCAGCAAGCAGTACTTTGTGGGCAGCTGCTCAAAGTTAAAATAATTTCAACTTTGACCTAGTTGCCGCTGACCTTTCGAAAGAGCAACCAATGAGATACCAGCATGTTGTTACCTAGCAATGGGGAAATAGCTTCTTTGCCACCCTTGATGATGAATACTATCGCGTATCATGTGTACGCGGCTTTAGGGTGCGGGATCTTCCTTTTTTTTTTTGGTAAGTCTGATTAACTGACAGTAAGTTAGTTGCAAACCTATCCAAAAAAAAGTAAAATTTTGGCACAAACCCTCTCTTAAAAATAGATGGTGATAACGGGGTCACTCCATCCAAGGACTGGGCAATACATCATTATCTATACATGCAGCGATATATCGTCTTACATTTTTGGATATCGTGATATGACACCAGTGTTGTCTTTTCCTGGTTTTAAAGGCTGCATTACAGTAAAGTGATGTCATTATGTACGTACGTTACGTAAGTAACCAAACGGTCCAGATCGAGCTGAACCACGGTCCAGTTTGTTTCCAGTGTGTAAGCATTTTTTTTGGGTGGTTCGGACTTTCGGAGCAAATACAGGAAGCTCTGGCAGGCTATCGTGGTGTTATAAGAGCGGGGAAGCTCCTTTAAGGAACAGCTCAGTGCTCAGTGTGTACGTAAGAGAGAGAGCGTTAGCGGTGTTAGCGCTCAGAGCAGACAGCAGTTGGAAAAACGCCAACACGGAGAGAGGATACGAGAGGACGGGGAAGCCCGTCTACAAACTAATCAATTACAACTGTTAAGTCACATTTTCTCGGGTAAACTAAACTAGCAGCGGCCGCCGATACGGCCGACAGCTCAGGGAGCTCTGAAGCCAGCATCACGTGACCAGCCGACGGTCGGTTGGTCACGAGAACCTGTCGGACCGAAACGGAAATATCTCAACAACTGTCGGATGGATCAACATGACATTTTGTTCAGACGTTCATGTTCCCCTGAGGATGAACCCTAAAGACTTTAGTGATAATCTGACTTTTCCTCGAGCGCCACCGTGAGCTCAACATTTGTGGATTTGAAGTGAAATGATCTCGCCCTCCATGGCTGATTTTTGAGTATCTTCTAAGTGATTCTCTGCACAAAATTAAAATTTACAGGAAAGTGTTCAAACGTGTGACGGGAGGATTCTTTTAAGTGCGAGGGTTTCTGAAGGACAAGAGAGACAGGCAATAAATATGTCACACGGTTAAATAGCTAAAGTTCAGTGATTATATGACGGGCAGGCAGGAATGCAGCGAAAATCACGAGCATGATGCAAAAAAGTCGAATAATTCAAAACGTTCCTTATCGTTGTGTTTCAGTGCATTGAGCATAACAAGAGCTGATTGACATTCTCATACATAGTGCGGTAGTGACAGTACCTCGGATACTTTACAGAGCTTTACATCCATCACTTTAAAAGTCCAGAGGATGGAGAGAAGAGGAGGAGAGGAAGAGGAAAGGAGGGGAAAGGAGAGGGGAAGGGAGGAGAGGAAGAATAGGAGACAAGTAGAGAGAAGAAACAAGAAAAAAGGAGATGAGGAGAGAAAGAGACGAGATGAGAGCGAAGGTGAGAAAAGAGAAGAGAGGAAACGAGGAAAAAAAGACGAAGAGAGAAGAGGATGGAGAGGAGGAGACAAGAAGAGAGAGGAAACCAGGAAAGGGAGAGGAGAGACGAGAGGGGGAGGGAGAAAAGGAGGAGAGAGGAGACAAGCAGAGGAGGAGAAAAAAGGAAATGAGAGATGAGGAGAAGCAAAGAGAATAGAGAAGAAAGGAGAGAGGAGGGAGAGGAAGAGAGGAGGGGAGAGGACGAGAGGAAGAGATGAGAGGAAGAGGAGGAGAGAGGAAGAGAGGAGAGGAGAGGAACAGAAGAGAGGAGGAAGAGAGGAGGGGAGAGGAGGGAGAGAGGAGGGGAGAGGAAGAGAGGAGGGGAAGAGAGGAAGAGAAGAGGGGAGAGGAAGAAAGGAGGGGAAGAGAGGAGAGAGGAAAAGAGGAGAGAGAAAGAGAGGGGGAGAGGAAGAGGGGAGGGGAAGAGAGGAAGAGGACAAGAGGGAGAAGAGGAAACAAGAAGAGCAGAGAGAAGAGGGGGAGAAAAAGAAAAAAGAAGCTTTTAAGGAGTTGTGAGGCCGAGGTAACCGAGAAAGGAGTGCTTGGAGGAGGAAGACGAGGAAGAGGATGAAAGAGAGGAAGGAGAGCGAGGCTTCAAAGAGAGGAGCGTGGTGATGGGGAGGAGAGGAGAAAGATCTCTCCATCCGGCCCGGTCAGAGAGCGAGGGATGAAGCAGAGGCAGAGAGGAGGAGGAGGAGGAGGAGGAAGAGGAGGAAGAGTGTGTGTTCGCCGCTGTGTGAAGCCTCTGAACCTGTGTGTCCGAGCGCTGATTGTCTCCGTGCGCGTACGAGCGGTGCGTGTGCACGTCGCCGGGGTGTTTGACCTTGCAGTGGAGGCGCAGACTGTCCCGCCGCTTGGCGCTGTACGGGCACAGCGCGCACGTGAACGGGCGCTCCCCCGTGTGCACGCGCACGTGCTCCACCAGCTTGTTGGCTGTCCGCGTCAGGTGGCCGCACCGGTCGCACCGGTACTGGTTGCCTTGGCGGTGGCCCTGGAAGTGCACCAGCAGCTCCTGTTGCCCCGGAAACGACCTCTGGCAGATGCGGCAGCGGTGCTCAGAGGTGCTGTGCTCCGGCTGGGTTGCCATGGCAACTGACGGGCTGCAGCTGCTGCTGGAAGCGGCAGCGGTGGCGGCAAGAGGGGTGACGGGGCATCTGGGAGTCAGGAGGGGAAAGGAAGGGTTAATGACACGCACGCACGCACACACGCACACACACACACACACACACACACACACACACACACACACACACACACACACACACACACACACAAAGACACACGCACACACACACACACACACACACACACACACACACACACACACACACAGAAACGCATGCACACGCCCAAGATGACGTCCTCAAATGTCTCGTTTTGTCCCCAACTCAAAGATATTCAGTTTACTGTCACAGAGGAGAGAAGAAACTAGAAACATACTCACATTTAACCATCAGAAACATTTGACATGTTTTAATTATGTAAAGACGTGTTCGAGGAGCTCAGATAGAGCCTGTATCAGGGCCATATTTAGTCCAGATAGAGCCTGTATCAGGGCCGTATTTAGTCCAGATAGAGCCTGTATCACGGCCATATTTAGTCCAGATAGAGCCTGTATCAGGGCCATATTTAGTCCAGATAGAGCCTGTATCACGGCCATATTTAGTCCAGGTAGAGCCTGTATCAGGGCCATATTTAGTCCAGATAGAGCCTGTATCAGGGCCATATTTAGTTCAGGTAGAGCCTGTATCAGGGCCATATTTAGTCCAGGTAGAGCCTGTATCAGGGCCATATTTAGTTCAGGTAGAGCCTGTATCAGGGCCATATTTAGTTCAGGTAGAGCCTGTATCAGGGCCATATTTAGTCCAGATAGAGCCTGTATCAGGGCCATATTTAGTCCAGATAGAGCCTGTATCTGGGCCGTATTTAGTCCAGATAGAGCCTGTATCAGGGCCGTATTTAGTCCAGATAGAGCCTGTATCACGGCCATATTTAGTCCAGATAGAGCCTGTATCAGGGCCATATTTAGTCCAGATAGAGCCTGTATCAGGGCCATATTTAGTTCAGGTAGAGCCTGTATCAGGGCCATATTTAGTCCAGGTAGAGCCTGTATCAGGGCCGTATTTAGTCCAGATAGAGCCTGTATCAGGGCCGTATTTAGTCCAGATAGAGCCTGTATCAGGGCCGTATTTAGTCCAGATAGAGCCTGTATCACGGCCATATTTAGTCCAGATAGAGCCTGTATCACGGCCATATTTAGTCCAGGTAGAGCCTGTATCAGGGCCATATTTAGTCCAGATAGAGCCTGTATCAGGGCCATATTTAGTCCAGGTAGAGCCTGTATCAGGGCCATATTTAGTTCAGGTAGAGCCTGTATCAGGGCCATATTTAGTTCAGATAGAGCCTGTATCAGGGCCATATTTACTTCAGATAGAGCCTGTATCAGGGCCATATTTAGTCCAGATAGAGCCTGTATCAGAGCCATATTTATTTATAAAAAAAAAAGCTTATGGGAGGGTTGTTTGGCTCGAGGTCAAGGTGCAAAGCAGCCTAGGGTGAAATTACTCCGAACCATCACGTTAAGTGTGTAATTGATGTTCTGTTAGTGTTTTCGTTATGCATTCATGTTACCTAGGTTTTAGTCTGGATTTAGCGTTCATGTTTATTTACATTTGTTGGGTTACCATGACTGAGACACTGAGGGTAGATTGAGGACCTCTGTGTAGGGCTGAAACGATTCCTCGAATAACTCGAATAATTCGATTACAAAAAATCCTCGATGCAAAATGACTTGCCTCGAAGCTCGGTTAAATCAGCGTTACTAACGTCGTATCGCTGACGGACGGCGTTCCCGCTACCGTCGCTCACCAGACGGCTCCGTCTGCTGCTGGCGACACTTGCCAGAGGTAACTAGTGAGGGCTGAGAGAAGAGACCGGCTGGAGGAGACCACAGGAAGGGTCCAAAGGTTGGAGTCAGTTCAGACACATGCCAGAGGTAACTAGTGAGGGCTGAGAGAAGAGACCGGCTGGAGGAGACCACAGGAAGGGTCCAAAGGTTGGAGTCAGTTCAGACGCAATTACAACGAGAACTCTGGACAGTGGGTCTACTGCAACATCAAACTAGCTTAGCACAATAATAGCACGACGTCAGAGCTTTAGCATCTCAACAGAGAACATGGAGTCTAACTTCATCATCCATTCCATGAAGAGGACCGACAACAGCCAATCACAGAGTCGTATGGACGATGACATCACATCAGACACAACAACTACCAGAATCAAAGACAAGGAAATACGTAGAGGTGACCACGATCTGAGCTGACGCTGACTATCCTTCAGAACAACAGCTGATTGTTGCGCATCTCTCTCCCCCTCTCTCTCTCTCCCTCTCTCTCTCTCGCTCTCTCCCCCCCTCTCTCTCTCTCTCCCCCCCTCTCTCTCTCTCGCTCTCTCCCCCCCTCTCTCTCTCGCTCTCTCCCCCCCTCTCTCTCTCTCTCTCTCTCTCTCTCTCTCTCTCTCTCTCTCTCTCTCTCTCTCCCCCTCTCTCTCTCCCTCTCTCTCTGTCTCTCCACGGAGAAACAGCTGATCAACGATCTAATAGCATAAGTGTAACAGAGCTGTGTGACATTATAATCAAATATATGAATGAAAATAGGTTAAGTATAACTAATATTTACATATAGGTCTAGTTTTGGTTGTTTAAAAACGTAAAAAAAAAAAAAGATAAAAAATCGAGTATCGAGTGTGTGTAGAAGATAAATGAACTGCCGTAGATTTCAACATCTCTTTACTTGGGCATAAGAGTGAAGGTAATGCAGCTCACTGTCTGAAGTTAAACAGACATGAGATTAAAAAGGTCATGTTGTGAGAGTAAAGTTGTATTTTTCGAGAGAAAAACTTTTGATATTATCTCAAACGTCCAAGAAAGTCACACACACACATTCAGCGTGAGCCCACCTCATCTCTCCGTCTGCTCCCGTGCTCCCGTGCAAGTGCGTGTTGGCGTGAGCCCTCATCTCCGCCTCCTGATTGGTCGAGTGGTCGCACACGCAGCAGTGCAGCGAGAAGGAGCCGTGCTCCCATTGGCGGTGTTCGGTCATGTGACTCTGGAAAAGGGCAGGCCCGTCGGTCTCAAAGCCGCACACGTGACACCTGGAGGACAGGTAACAGAGAATGGTGGTGTGCGATACTGCAAAATTTGGTATGGATCCGATAACAAGTAAATACAGGGCCAGTATCGCCAATACTGATATGATACCCATACTTTTTAATAATTAAGGTAGATGTATCATCAAATTGCTAAATCTGAATGAATTTTCATGAACATTCAGGGCCCTATCTTGCACCCGGTGCAGCGCAAAGCCCGACACAAGTGTCTTTGCTAATTTAAGACGGTAAAATAACGGTGCATAACGGAGAGAAACTGAAACTAAAGTATCGATCTCATTACACCGGTATTGATCAATACCAATACCACGTTGGTATCGATATTATCGATATTTGGATCGATCCGCCCACCACTAACAGAGAAACGATGTCGCTTTGAAAGCACCTGCATCTGCTGGTTGCTTGGCAAAGTCGGAGCATCGGGTTAAGAAATAGTAGCTGTGTTCGAAAAGTGCAAAAAAAATACGAAAAAAACTGCGAAGAAAGTGCCTAAAACGACGGGGAAAAACAACTGCAAAATGAAAAAAAATGTGGGGAAAAAATAAAAATAAAAATAGACAAAAAAGCGCCTAAAACGAAAACAAAAAGAGCACAAAAAACGGCTTAAAAAAGCGCCAAAACCAGTGAAAAAAGCATCAAACTCACTAAAAGACTTTCCTCAGATCTAATGATTGGAGTTGGACTTCGTCCTATTATTATTATTATCTGCTCCAGCTTTTCCAACGTTACGGTTACTGACACAGATATGGTGATAAAAACAGTCCAAAATGATGTCAAATTGCATATTTCTTTTAAGGATTAACATCTCGTTTTTTTTTTAGGACAGACCCCTTAACCCCTCCCCCAAATATTTGTATTTTATTGGTTATTTGATAGGGGCCGTGCATATTTATGAACATTGTAGTATAAAAACACCATGTAAATATGCCAGAATTAGTTAAAATAACTACTTTCCATCTGCAGTCCCTATAGGCAGGTAACATAAGACTAACAGAGACAACCAGCAGTCATACAGCGCTCATTCACTATACGTTAATAGTGACTAGGGATGCACTGGAATGAAAATTCTTGGCCGAAACCGAAAAAGAGGAAACCAAGACCGAAAACGGAAACACCGAAAGAGATTATGCCAATTATTAGTACCATTGCATTTCTGGCTATGACTGTGTACTAACTTTACTAAAATCAAAACATTGCAATTGTATAAATTAATATATTATTTATTTAGCACATTGCAACAATGCTCAGTATAAAATAAAACTCAAACTTAAATGTTTAACTTGACCCCACTCATGTGTACATTAAATAATAATGTACAGATCTACAGAAAGGTTTTAAAATTATATTATTATGTAATTAAACCCGACGTGGAGAAGTCTTTGCAGATGCACCCGCTCTTGAAATATCGGCATTACATGATTTGCAAATGTCTGTCCGTGGGTCTTTCTCAGATACACTGAAATACGTCCACACCGCAGACATGTTGCTTCAGACAAGCACGAGCAGGTCGCGCTTTCTGTTTGCGTCATCACAACATTTCGGCCGTATTGTTTCGGTGATAAAAGTATTTCGGCTGAAAACGAATGTTCGGTGAAGCCAAATATTCGGTGCATCCCTAAAAAAAAGATTCGGTGCATCCCTAATACTGACATTGACAAAACAAACAAGCAAAATACATGATGCATGATAGAAATATGCCTAACTATCCTCCACCACCCGAGGGGTACCCCTGCCTAAAGGTCAGTGGGTGTTTGGCGTTACCTGTAGAAGTAAGAGCAACCTGTGGTCTGATCTCTGCTGAGGCTGGTTCGGGTTTCTGCGAGAAACACACACACAAAAAAAGAGAGAAAGAGTTTAATATATAGCTCAGCGATTCATGGAAAAAAATCTTTTTTATTTCTTCCGTGCACTTCCAAGATCTACTAATGACGAGTCCCTCTGGAGGTTATTATGGCCGAACTCCTCTGTGACTGTAGACGGGAAGTGTTCAGTCAGTTCGCTTCAGCAGGAATCCATAACACACATACAGAGACAGTACACTGTAAAGACAATCATTAAAATGTAATAATAATAATAATAATAATAACAATAGGGCGTCATTGCAGGCGAACTAAACTGCACAAATTCCCCAAAAGTGTTTATTAATGGCGCTTTTCCACTACATGGTAGCTGCTCGACTCGCCTCGCCTCTACTCGTCTTTTTTGGTTTTCCATTACAAAAAAAAGTCCCTGGTACCTGCTAACAGGTACTTTTTTTAGTACCACCTCCGTCGAGGTCCCAGCGAGCTGAGGCGATACCAAAAGGTGACGTGAAAGCGACAGACGGGGGGCGTCCTGAACTAACCCGCTATTGTTAAATAGTTCAGCCAGCTGTTTTTTTTGCCGCCTCCAGCTTCATTAGAAACTAAATGTGTCTTCTGGCATCAACACACCTTCCACGTTCTGTGTGTGTCACGTTAGGTCACGCCAGGTTACTGCGGCGCCGCTTGTTTCCAGTCCTGCGGAGGCTCCAGGCAGAGCTTTCTCCGTAGCCTACGTACACACACACACATGCCGGCTCGACACACACACCAGCGCACAAGTATAACCATCAGGCCACTTCCATCGGCTACGGAGAAAGCTCTGCCTGGAGCCTCCACAGAACTGGAGAACAAGCTCAAGTGGCCTGATGGTTATACTTGTGCGCTGGTGTGTGTGCGTCGAGCCGGCATATAAGACGACGAGCCACGCTGAGGCGGTACTAAAATCTGCAACGGAAAACGGACGCACAGCGTGTCGAGGCGAGTAGAGTCGAGCAGGTACCATGTGATGGAAAAACACCATTAGTAGAGTCAGTGCGCTGGGTGTGAGCTGGTTAAAACTGGTCTGTAGCAGCTACCTGAAGGATGATAATAACTAGGCTGACTTCATTTGGATCGTGTCCGTAAATCCCTCCGCTCTGACTGACAGGGTCATTTTTCTTATTATTGCATATTACACGGCGAGCAAACACGTCAATGAGGAACGCCGACTCACTACGTGATTCTCTCCCATGAGACGGTATCAACACTCAGAGATCTCCTCAAGAACAACAGCAGCAGCGGATTCCTGGGTGTGTGTGTGCAAGGTAGGTGTGTGTGTGTAAGGTAGGTGTGTGTGTGTGTGTGTGTGTGTTTGTGTGCAAGGTGTGTGTGTGTGTGTGTATGTGTAAGGTGTGTGTTTGTTTGTATGTGTGTGTCTGTGTTTGTGTGTGTGTGCTTGTGTGTGTGTGTGTGTGTGTGTGTGTGTGTGTGTGTGTGTGCAAGGTGTGTGTTTGTTTGTATGTGTGTGTCTGTGTTTGTGTGTGTGTGTGTGTGTGTGTGTGTGTGTGTATATGTGTGTGTGTAAGGTGTGTGTGTGTGTGTGTGCAAGGTGTGTGTGTGTGTGTGTGTGTGTGTGTGTGTGTGTGTGTATGTGTAAGGTGTGTGTGTGTATGTGTGTAAGGTGTGTGTGTGTATGTGCAAGGTGTGTGTCTGTTTGTATGTGTGTGTCTGTGTGTGTGAGTGTATGTGAGTGTGTGTGCGTGTGTTCGCGTGTGTGCATGTGTTCGCGTGTGTGTGCAGGGTGTGTGTGTTTTGTGTGTTCGCGCGCGAGTGTGTGTGTGTGTGTGTGTGTGTGGGTGTTTTGCGTGTGTGTGTATATGTATGTGTGTGGATGTGTGTGTGCAGTGTACGTACGTGTTAGGTGTGTGGATGTACGTGTGTGTGTGTGTGTGTGTGTGTGTCTGTGTGTGTGTATTACCATGTGGAGGTTCCTGGGCGCTCAAAAGAGGCGAGGAGCGGAGCGGGTCCACATTCACCTTCAGAACAGGACTGTAGAAAAGGTCAAAACACACACACACACACACACACACACACACACACACACACACACACACACACACACACACACACACACACACACACACACACACACACACACACACACACACACACACACAAGTCGTGTCAAGACAAAGCAGGTCAGAGGCCAAAGTGACATCACCAGTTGATGACAGGAAGTGTAACGTTACCTGCTTCTGACGGACGGACTCGTCCTGCTGGACTTACTGACTCTCTCTGCAGGAAGACAGATCACAGGTCATTTAGTTTCTGAGAATAAAAAGGGGCGAATCAGCTGCAGGCATCTCAGCCTCATCTAACCGTCAAAGATCTCTTCAGAATCAGGATCAGGCTTACTGCCGTGCAGTTTGTGTGGCGTGTGCAAGTATAAGCAGGTAGTAATTAATATATTGATTAGGGCTGTCAGCATTAACGCGTTAATCGCGATGCGATTAAGGGCCGAGCATAATGCGTTAATTTTTTTTAATCGTATGCCGCCATTTATTAATTTATTTTCACTTCACTCGGCTTTGCGTCGTGCCTAACAGGCTACTATTCTGCCGTTCCTACGTAACACATCCTGCTGCAGGAATAGCAACGCGGATTTCTGCGCCTCATTCTTGTTGAGGAGGGTTGGTGAATGGCGGAGGATCGTTTGATGATTTAATTAAACATAAAAACATACAAAACCAAAGGAGTATAGTGTTAACTAGCTAGTTAACACTACACTCGACAGCAGCTAACGTTAGCCTACTGCTAGCTAGTTAACCCTATACTCAACAGCAGCTAACGTTAGCCTACCGCTAGCTAGTTAACCCTATACTCAACAGCAGCTAACGTTAGCCTACCGCTAGCTAGTTAACCCTATACTCAACAGCAGCTAACGTTAGCCTACCGCTAGCTAGTTAACCCTATACTCAACAGCAGCTAACGTTAGCCTACCGCTAGCTAGTTAACCCTATACTCAACAGCAGCTAACGTTAGCCTACCGCTAGCTAGTTAACCCTATACTCAACAGCAGCTAACGTTAGCCTACCGCTAGCTAGTTAACCCTATACTCGACAGCAGCTAATGTTAGCCTACGCTAGCTAGTTAACACTATACTCGACAGCAGCTAACGTTAGCCTACGCTAGCTAGTTAACACTATACTCGACAGCAGCTAACGTTAGCCTACCGCTAGCTAGTAGCTGGATTAAACACGGTTACAACGCTGACAGCTAACGCTAAACGGTGTAAAGTTTGTCTGTGTTTCACTGTAGAGGATCAACTCCGGGATGTAACAATCTGCAGCTGCTGTTGTCGGAAAAACAGACGGTGCGTTCAATAAAACTGGTAATTTACAGCCTCGTGGTGCATTCAAAGTTGTTGTTAAATGCCCTTTTCCCATCTGGTGGTTGTTTTTGTCGTTCAACAGCTATTTACTAAGTTATTGTTATAGCGATTACATTATTATTAAACATTTAATTTTGACGATATGGCCTTAGCAATAAACAAGCCGTTCTATAATGTCACCGACTGTTTAGTACCCTTCTTTTTTGTAACTTTCTTAAGTATCGGTTCAGGCACCGGTACAGTTTTAAAAGTACCGCTTTAGCACCGGTATCCAAACCAAACAATACCCAACCCTAATATTGACTCTAGATTCAAATGTGTGACGAGATTAAATATATAATAAACAAATACAAATCTTAAAATCAAGTTCACAAAGTAACTTTCTTTGCATTCATTTGATTCCCAATCAAGATCCACCGGTAAGAACGGCTTTCCATCGTTAATATGGACTTAAAACAGTTCTGAAATGCAAAATAATAGAATTTGAATCATGTGATTAATGGCGATTAACTATAGAAATTCAGCGATTAATCGCGATTAAGAAAATGTAATCGTTTGACAGCCCTAATATTGAGTAAACAGATTGTACACAGTGACAGGGCAGAAACACGGTCCATGCACGTTGAGTTCCGGAGCGTGTCACCTTAAAATCGTAACGTGAGCGGGCGCCCGGTTAGCTCAGTTGGTAGAGCGGGCGCGGGTTCGACTCCGACCTACGGCCCTTTGCTGCATGTCATTCTCTCTCTCCTCTTTCATTTCTTCAGCTGTCCTGTCAATTAAGGCCTAAAAATGCCCAAAAATGTACAATGCTCCAACTGAACACGTGTCGGCACGTTCAAGACACCTCATCACCTCTTCATTCAGACGCACAATGGCGTCGTCTGTCGTCTTTTGTTCTTCCTCTTGTAGGCCTACAGCAGCTCACTTTCAGCCACAGATGCCATGTTTGTTTACCTCTGTGGTCATGGAAACGCTCTGTATTTACCCCCTTGATGACTGACGTGTGTTACCTCCATCAGTGCGTAAGAACGCTCGTTAAGTACGTTCGCCGGGCGTTGGTCCCAGCTGGGCCAGGCGTGGGTGTTTTGTGTGGACTATGTTTGTGCCCTGAGGTAGCAGGTAAGGGAGAAGATGGAGGCAGCGCTGCAAAATACGTACGTAGTACGGCTGGGACGGTACGTTTTATGTCCTGATTCAATACGTGGGCGCCGATTGGATTCGTATTGAGATTCTAGAAGTACTATGTGTGTGTGTGTGTGTGTGTGTGTTCTTGTTTAACTATATTTGTTGGGTCCAAAAACCAGGGAGTCCAGTATACTTGTGGGGTCCGGACAGCTTTGTGGGGCCAAAATGCTGGACCCCACAAGGTTAAAGGTCTGTTTGAGGGTTAAGACTTGGTTTTAGGATTAGGGTTAGAATTAGGTTATGGTTAGAGTGAGGGTAAGGGTTAAGGTTAGGCATTTAGTTGTGTGGTTAAGGTTAGGGTAAGGGGCTAGGGAATGCATTATGTCAATGACGGGTCCCCACAAAGATAGTGAAACAAACGTGTGTTTGTGTGCATTTGTTTGTATGTGTGTGTGTGTGTGTGTGTGTGTGTGTGTCTCTCTCTGTGTGTGTGTGTGTGTGTGTGTGTGTGTGTGTGTGTGTGTGTGTGTGTGTGTGTGTGTGTGTGTGTGTGTGTGTGTGTGTGTGTATTGAACCGAAATGGTACGGGCGTCTCGGTTCGGTACATGAATTTACACGGAAAATACACGGTATAAAAATAAATAAAACCTGCGTGCAAATGAATTCATGTAATGTGGAACTACTGTTACATACGCGTTTCTTAGGGACACCTAATCTGTAGCCCCGCCTTAGCTCTGAAGCTCCCGAGCTCCGCCTACAATACATCCATGCCTACCAACATGTTGAGTTGGTCCAGTGAATCCACACACCATGGGCCACATGAGGCAAACTAGTCCCTTCCAAACCAAACACGGACGTAGCTGTATCCCTTCTTGCCTCGAGCACAAATAGCTATGTGCTCCACTGTTAGCTCTTAGCTCCCGCGTTAGCTGTTAGCTCCGCTGTTTGCTGTTAGCTCGGCTGTTAAGCTAACGCCAAAACTCGTCAACTGCTCTGTGTAACCAAGCTGCTCTTTTAACCCCCCTGCTCTGTGCATTCACATATGAGAGCAGTGCTTGTCTCCCATATCACACTACTAGCTGATGTCTTATTTTGTTTACAAGTTCCAGATGGAGTCTGGAGATGATGTGGGGTAGCCTCCTTATTGTTTACTGTTTACATCTTACTTTATACGCTTTAGGCTGTTGCAGCTAGCTCAGGGGACAGACTGGAGGACACTAGGTGGTACAGCCTGAGACAGCTAGCTCAGGGGAGAGACTGGAGGACACTAGGTGGTACAGCCTGAGACAGCTAGCTCAGGGGACAGACTGGAGGACACTAGGTGGTACAGCCTGAGACAGCTAGCTCATGGGAGAGACTGGAGGACACTAGGTGGTACAGCCTGAGACAGCTAGCTCAGGGGACAGACTGGAGGACACTATGTGGTACAGCCTGAGACAGCTAGCTCATGGGAGAGACTGGAGGACACCAGGTGGTACAGCCTGAGACAGCTAGCTCAGGGGACAGACTGGAGGACACTAGGTGGTACAGCCTGAGACAGCTAGCTCAGGGGAGAGACTGGAGGACACTAGGTGGTACAGCCTGA
>CM042336.1:22231351-22238851 GCA_023566125.1 Zingel zingel | reverse complement strand
AAATAAATGAAAATAACAGCCTGTTCCCCGCCTCGGTTCACTCACTACCCTCCTCGACCCTGTTCAGCCTCGTGCATCCTGCCTCCTGCCTCCGTCTCTAGGCGACACAGAACGAGCTGCCGCCACCGCATCCGCATCCGTCAGGGAAACCAAAATGACCGGGCACCAGTTTCTCCACAACCCCCCCGGCCCCCCCTCCCCTCGGCGTCGTTCGCTCGGTGTCAAACCCCCCGGAGCCCCGCTGTTAGCTAGTTATCTGTCCTTCCTCCTGCAACATGGCTGAAAGGCACCCAGACTCACCGACACACCGAGTCAGAAAGTCATCCCCCCGGTGTAGGATGGCGGAAGGATTTAACGTACCCTTTTAACCGCCAATTTAGACATTTCTTAACGTATTTTTCCAGTTACTAGGAACGAGGGCAGGTGTCAAGAGCCCTGCCGTTGGTTACCGTTGCCCCCCCTCCTCCTCCCCTCCCTCGCGCTCTCCTGCAACATGGCTGAACAGTAACCCGACCTCACAAGACCTCAAAAGTCATTTTCACGGGTCAGCTAGCATCGATAACCGGCCATTGCTAGCACTCACTCGCCCCGGGACGGACTACCCTCTCACAGTCCATCTTTTCCTCCGTGACTTACCGGTACCGGCAGGGCAGGTGGCGGCGGCGGCGGCGGTGGCGGAGGAGGTGGTGCAGTCCGGGGCATAGCCTATATATAGACTATAGATTTCATCCATGTCGAATTCCCTCCATCTTTTCCTCTTCTTTTGTCACCTTTTCACACGGTTTCTCTCTCGCTTTTTTTTTTTAACGGTTTGAACAAAAACGGCGAGGAAATGATCCGTTTTTTTTTCCCGAGCCCGAGGATGACGGGTCGGTCACCGAGCAGGGCAGATGGAGGCTTCCGCCTCCCCTCTTCTCTCTCTCTCTCTCTCTCTCTCTCTCTCTCTCTCTCTCTCTCTCTCTCTCTCTCTCTCTCTCAGAGAGAGATACAGTGTGTGTGTGTGCGTGTGTGTCCAAGGGCAGGACACGCGTGAACTCGTGCGCACGCGCCCATGCTCGCGCCCATATACCAGCACACACACACACACACACACTTTACATGTCATAGGCTACAAATAATGAGTTTATATTCACATTTTAACGCAGATTAGGTTACTGAGTAACAGTCAACAGTCTCTGACTGGACCAGAAAATCAAAGAAGTAAAAACTTCTATAACTGGAGAAATATTTAAAATATATATAGAAATAGAAACATCGGACATTGCATACAACGTTGGATCAACTATTCGATAGGATGTCGGCTTTTTTTCCCCCTATAGGCGACTATCTATCTTAGCCCGGGAAAACGCTGACGAACTTCCGGCAAAGTTGAGATTTGCTCTGCAAATCCGTCTGGCCGAGAGCCCATTCATGCCTTTCATATACGTCTATGATTCAAGCCCGTAGAGCTCAACAGTCCCGTCCCTCCTCTGAGAGACCGTGGGTCCCGGAAGTACATTTTCCCGTCATTTCTCCCATTGACGTCTGGAAAAATCCGTATATAAAGAGTTTTAGACCGTGCCGTAGGCTAACCAGGCGGGACGTGACTCATTAGCATACAGCGTATCATTTCGCGTAAAAGAAATGAACAGAAAATCCCCAAAAAGTCAAAAGGTACAAGACTGTGTACACATCGTCATCTCAGAGCGAAGGAACTACTCATCCCATAAGCCACCGCGCACCACTGAACAAAGGAAGCTACATTAGTTTAGCTAACAGCTAATTCGGCTAACCGCTAGCTGAGACAGCATGTAATAACTTTGAAAGACCCTCAAAATAAGTTACGTCAGCTGTAGACGGCGTTACCCAGCGTTAAGTTTGAGTTAACGTTATTTTAGGCTGAATCAAACTGTCAGCTAGCGGTTAGCCGAATTAGCTGTTAGCTAAAATAACGTTAGCTTCCCGGCAGAGGCTAACGTCAGAAGCGTGGGAACAGATCGTGATTCGGCAGGACTGTTGCGCTCTAGCTCAACAGTCCCGGACAATTTTTTTCAGCTCTGTCTCCGGAAGTGTTTCTCCCAAGGGGGTCAGCCTCTCCCCGGAAAGCGTAGCTCCTATGGCGCCATTTTGATGCTAACAAGCCATCACCCGCCGTTAGCATCCCATTGACTGCCATTCATTCTGACGTCACTTTGACAGCGAATAACTTTACATCTGAAGCGTTTAAAGACTCTATTTGTCCGTTGTTTATTTCTAAAGAAACACGACAATGTATAAAAGGCTCCATTACCTTGTAGCTCGTGTTATGGCTCCGTAGCAGACGTTGTTATAAAAATAGGCTAACGATTGGGTCATAACCACGAGACTTACTGTCTCATAGTAGAGGAATTACCGTATAGTACAGGAGAAGCTCTCAGGCAGTTTGGACTTCCATTAGCTGGTTAAGTGTAATTACTAATGTTAACTATCATGTTAGTGATCAGTAATTAGCCTGTGCCTATGTTATCTCCTTACATATACCTACGCTCTCCGTCTCTGCTAGATTGGGAATGATTAAGATTTCTCTTCAATCCCTCCAGAAAAACACGATGCGATCGCATAATCAGCCTAAGTCTACATATTTATGCGGGGGGGGGGGGGGGGGGCGCATTTTTTCAAATATGCCGCACTTTCGCCGCATAAATTGCCGATTTCCGCGCAAAATATGCGGGGCATTTCATAATCCCCGCATTTTCATGGCAAAAAGTCACGTTTGTTGCGTTTACTTCACACAAGAGCAGACATTTCCCGCTGTTGCCATGGGAACGTTACGAAGTGACGTTACGAAGTGACGTTACGAAGTGACGTTACGAAGTGGCGTTACGAAGTGGCGTTACGAAGTGGCGTTACGAAGTGGCGTTACGAAGTGGCGTTACGAAGTGGCGTTACGAAGTGGCGTTACGAAGTGGCGTTACGAAGTGACGTTACGAAGTGACGTTACGAAGTGACGTTACAAAATGACGTTACAAAATGACGTTACGAAGTGACGTTACGAAGTGAGTGACGTTACGAAGTGAGTGACGTTACGAAGTGACGTTACGAAGTGACGTTACGAAGTGACGTTACGAAGTGACGTTACGAAGTGGCGTTACGAAGTGGCGTTACGAAGTGGCGTTACGAAGTGGCGTTACGAAGTGGCGTTACGAAGTGACGTTACGAAGTGACGTTACGAAGTGACGTTACGAAGTGGCGTTACGAAGTGACGTTACGAAGTGACGTTACGAAGTGACGTTACTAAGTGACGTTACTAAGTGACGTTACTAAGTGACGTTACGAAGGGACGTTACGAAGGGACGTTACGAAGGGACGTTACAAAATGACGTTACGAAGTGACGTTACGAAGTGACGTTACGAAGTGACGTTACGAAGTGACGTTACGAAGTGACGTTACGAAGTGACGTTACGAAGTGACGTTACGAAGTGAGTGACGTTACGAAGTGACGTTACGAAGTGACGTTACGAAGTGACGTTACGAAGTGAGTGACGTTACGAAGTGACGTTACGAAGTGGCGTTACGAAGTGACGTTACGAAGTGGCGTTACGAAGTGACGTTACGAAGTGGCGTTACGAAGTGGCGTTACGAAGTGGCGTTACGAAGTGGCGTTACGAAGTGGCGTTACGAAGTGGCGTTACGAAGTGGCGTTACGAAGTGGCGTTACGAAGTGGCGTTACGAAGTGACGTTACTAAGTGGCGTTACGAAGGGACGTTACGAAGGGACGTTACAAAATGACGTTACGAAGGGACGTTACAAAATGACGTTACGAAGTGAGTGACGTTACGAAGTGACGTTACGAAGTGACGTTACGAAGTGACGTTACGAAGTGGCGTTACGAAGTGGCGTTACGAAGTGGCGTTACGAAGTGGCGTTACGAAGTGGCGTTACGAAGTGACGTTACGAAGTGACGTAATTACGCGACGTGAACATCATCGAAAAGCTGCAGACCCCGCGATGAAGCCACGATGGAACCGCAGTTTTTGCAAATTCCCGCAATTTCATCGCATAAAATTGCATCAATATCCCGCACATTCCAGCGCATTTTTTAAGTGAACGCGCCGCATGATCACGGATCTTTTCCCGCAACAATCACAAAAAAAATCCACATTTTTCCGGGAGGACTGTCTCTTGGTAGCCTCGCTCCGCCCTCCTACGTACGTCCGCTCAGTTTTCATTTCCCTTCACGACTCCGTCTGGGTTTGCGGTATATTCTTGGGTTTTCTCCGGTCAAATATTTGGCGTCCAATCAGTGAACAGAGGGCGTGGCTGACAACGATGACATCGAGGACGTGCGCTAGAAAGATGTGAGCGAAGCCATTCAGTCCGTTGTGGCAGCAACGCTGCCGAATATCCAGAAGTTAAAGCGTCAGTCCTCCCGTGCAGCGGTTCTCACGCTATTTTCAATCATGTTCCCCTTTGAACAGTTGTTTTAAGCCATGTACCCCCTGACCAGCGGGACTAGTTTTTGGTAGAAGTCTCTATAAAGAGGAAGAATACAGCGATATCAGAGATAGATTCACTAATCTACAGCCTCGGACCTGGAAAACATTTAAATGATGATGAGAAAAAGGAGACAAAAACTTGGAAAAAGACGGGAGAAAGAAGGAAGGAAGTAGCCTAAAGCAAGAATAGGTCGGAAATAGTGACAAATACTTCCATAAAAGAGACGCAAACTTCAAAAAAGCATAAAAACATCGAAAAAAAAACACAGTAGAAAGAAGGAAGGCAACACTAGGGCGACAAAAGTGACAAAATTCGGACAAAAACTTTGAAAAAAAATGGCCTGAATGGGGTTGAGATCTCCAACTATTTAGGAGGGTCCTGGGACATGTCCGTATGTATTGAGAAAAGCACCAAAAATATTGAGAAAAGCACCAAAAATGTTGAGAAAAGCACCAAAAATGTTGAAAAAAGCACCAAAAACAAACAAAAAAACTCAAAAAAGGCGACAAAAACTCTGAACCCCCCCCCTCCTGTAAATTACACATAGCAAGTATTATGAGTAACAGGTCAAATACTTCCAAAGTATTCAGTACTTCATGTGACGGAGTGCAGTGACTGCATTCAGCCTGCAGGGGGACAGCGTATATTTTGGGACGTACAGTATTAAAGTCAGTGGCTTTTACAGACGGGACTTCATGAATCAGAAAATGTGTGTGTGTGTGTGTGCGTGTGTGTTTGTGTGTGTGTGTGTGTGTGTGTGTGTGAGCGCGTGTGTGTGTGTGCGTGTGTATCTATCAGTATATCTCTCTCTATCTATCAATCAAAAATTCACTAAAACTTGCATAACAGTGATGGAGAGACAAGAGGGAGAAAGGTGGGAAGGGGAGGGCAAGAAACGAAATAAGAGATTTTGGAGAGATCCTGGAGGGTTGTGGCTACAGCTGGTGTACATCCTGTTAGTGTGTGTGTGTGTGTGTGTGTGTGTTTGGCAGGGGGTCTTAATCCCATAGAATGTCTCCACTAGAACAGAGCGGCCTCTTCTGCAGTAACATGCAGATCAGGTCTGGTGTAACTTTGCAGGAATAACAGGTATGACAAGAGTTACAGAAGGGACGACCCCAAGGCTGAAATCCTATCAGCATTAGTTTCTGTGGCCGAGAACACACACACACACACACACACACACACACACACACACACACACACACACACACACACACACACACACACACACACACACACACACACACACACACACACACACACACACTGCGTCTCACTATCTTTGTGGGGACCCGTCATTGACATAATGCATTCCCTAGCCCCTTACCCTAACCTTAACCACACAACTAAATGCCTAACCTTAACCCTTACCCTCACCCTAACCATAACCTAATTCTAACCCTAATCCTAAAACCAAGTCTTAACCCTCAAACAGACCTTTAACCTTGTGGGCTCCAGCATTTTGGCCCCACAAAGCTGGTCGGACCCCACAAGTATACTGAACTCCCAGTTTTTGGACCCCACGAATATAGTTAAACGAGAACACACACACACACACACACACACACACACACACACACACACACACCCCCACACACACACACACACACACACACCCCCCCACACACACACACACACACACACACACACACACTAGCTCTACATGTTGTGGATCTATGTCCCCCCCCCCCCCCCCCCCCCTCCCTCTACATCCTGGACCCTGAAATCCCTCCAAACTTTTTACACTTTAAACCAACTTTAAACTCACTCAGGATCAGGTCTTCAGATCTTCCACACCCTCAACGACACGACAACCGAGCCGAGAGACGCTCGGGAGCAATCCTTCACCAACTGAAGACCATCTTCTGACGCCCTGAAGGTGACGAGGTAAGGACGCTCGCTCTGACTCTCCCCGCCACAGCTGCAACTTTCATTCATTCTTCTGTGAGTCCTTTATTTAGGATAATATCTGGGTGATGTGTGACATCTGCTTAAGAGGAAGGCAATAAAAAAAAAACCCAAAAACAGGAAGAAAATTAAGAAAACGAAGACTAACGAAACTAAAAGAAAAGAAATCTGAATTAAAAGACTTTAAGGTTAACTCATCAGTTCATAATCAGTGATGGAAACCCAAATATGGAGAATCACTCGTATTAAACATTTATGATTATATTCCCCCCCCCCCCCCCAAATCAAACTCTTTCCCCAAAGTTTGTTCCTTTTTAAGGGTTTCTTTGCTTTTTTCAGTTTTTTCAGCTTTTTACGACATTTTTTCAGCTTTTTTCAACATTTTTGCAGCTTTTTTCAACGTTTTTTGCAGCTTTTTTCAACGTTTGTTGCTTTTTTCAACGTTTTTTCAGCTTTTTTACGACATTTTTGCAGCTTTTTTCAATGTTTATGTTGCTTTTTTCAATGTTTTTGCAGCTTTTTTCAACGTTTCTGTAGCTTTTTTCAACGTTTGTTGCTTTTTTCACCGTTTTTTCAGCTTTTTTCAACGTTTTTGTTGCTTTTTTCAACATTTTTGCAGCTTTTTTCAACGTTTATGTTGCTTTTTTCAACGTTTTTGCAGCTTTTTTCAACGTTTGTTGCTTTTTTCAACGTTTTTTCAACGTTTCTGTTGCTTTTTCAAAAATTTTCAGCTTTTTTCAGTTTTTTACGACATTTTTGCAGCTTTTTTCAACGTTTATGTTGCTTTTTTCAACGTTTTTGCAGCTTTTTTCAACGTTTATGTTGCTTTTTTCAACGTTTATGTTGCTTTTTTCAACGTTTATGTTGCTTTTTTCAACGTTTTTGCAGCTTTTTTCAACGTTTATGTTGCTTTTTTCAACGTTTTTTCAGCTTTTTTCAACGTTTTTGTTGCTTTTTTCAGTTTTTTCAACATTTTTCAGCTTTTTTCAACGTTTTTGTTGCTTTTTTCAACATTTTTGCAGCTTTTTTCAACGTTTCTGTTGCTTTTTTCAACGTTTTTCAGCTTTTTACAACATTTTTGCAGCTTTTTTCAATGTTTCTGTTGCTTTTTTCAACGTTTGTTGCTTTTTTC
>CM042336.1:22206351-22226351 GCA_023566125.1 Zingel zingel | reverse complement strand
TATGACATGCTGCTTTCTGGATGCTTTTATATAGACCTTAGTGGTCCCCTAATACTGTATCTGAAGTCTCTTTTATATAGGCCTTAGTGGTCCCCTAATACTGTATCTGAAGTCTCTTTTATATAGGCCTTAGTGGTCCCCTAATACTGTATCTGAAGTCTCTTTTATATAGGCCTTAGTGGTCCCCTAATACTGTATCTGAAGTCTCTTTTATATAGGCCTTAGTGGTCCCCTAATACTGTATCTGAAGTCTCTTTTATATAGGCCTTAGTGGTCCCCTAATACTGTATCTGAAGTCTCTTTTATATAGGCCTTAGTGGTCCCCTAATACTGTATCTGAAGTCTCTTTTATATAGGCCTTAGTGGTCCCCTAATACTGTATCTGAAGTCTCTTTTATGTGGACCTTAGTGGTCCCCTAATACTGTATCTGAAGTCTCTTTCCTGAAATTCAGTCTTGGTGCAGAATTACAGCCACTGGAGCCAGTCCTACAATGAGCTTTCCTTAGGATGTGCCATTTCCGTGTAACCTCGTGAGACCGTCCTGATCTTGCGAGCTCCAGTTTTCCACTCGCAGATCAGTCTGGCATCTTGAGATAGAGAAAATGACCAACTGCCACTTTGCTTATTTGAAAGCCATGATGTCTCTCTCTCTCTCATGGGTGGGCCAAATTCTCTGGGCGGGCAAAGCAGAGAAAGGGGAGGTAACCTTTCCCCTTATGACATCATAAAGGGAAGATTCCAGATCGGCCCATCTGAGCTTTCATTTTCTCAAAGGCAGAGCAGGATACCCAGGGCTCGGTTTACACCTATCACCATTTCTAGCCACTGGGGGACCATAGGCAGGCTGGGGGAACGCATATTAATGTTAAAACCTCATAAAGTGACATGTTTATGCCATGGGACCTTTAAAAGAAACTCCAGTGAATCTCCCTGACTGTCTCTCTTTGCTGTGATTGTGTGTAGAGATGCAGTCTACCCTCCAGTGCTTCAGCGTGGGTATGGTCTTATTATCCCTCGCTCCGTCCGCCATGGCGTTCTCCCGCGGTGCCAGTCACGCCTCTTGTCGGGACATGATTCCCGGCCACATCCGCGCTCAACCCCAGGACCCTCAGCGCAGCCACGTCACCCTGCGCACATCCGTCTCCTCTTACCTGCCTGGACAGTTAATAACCGGTAATTATTACCATTTAACTCACTGATTAATGAACTACCCAATTAACCATCAACATATCTGCTGAGACAGTTATTCACAGGTAGAAATTAACTATTAAATGATTGTTTAAAGAAGTAATGGTACGTGTCCAGAGTGGCGTTTTTTTGGACAGAAGGGATCGCCTCGCTTCCCAGCATCGGATGCTTGATGGGCTCGCCACTAGCAGTTATCAATTTTTTTCTGACAAGCAGATAACAAAGGCTACATCCTCCTACAACCCCGATGGCTGCGCCTGATTGGACGAACGCTTCACGTGGGGCTTTCTGCTCCTGGATTTCAAAACAGACCAACATGGTGGCTTCGCTTGGAAACTCTCTCTTATTTTAAGAAAATAGATCACTGAAATGAGTTTCTGAAAACATTTTTTGTGAGAAATAAGCTTCAGCTGCTGAATTTGTCTACATTTTAGATCAACAACGGTCAGTTTTAAAGATTTTCAGGCGTTTGAGAGGCGGCGAGATATGCTCAACACCCCTAATTTACATAAAGTAGCCTGGACCTCAACTTTATGCAAATGAGGAGTGGGCAACACGACGCCCTGCTTCTCAAAAGTCGCCGTGACGCCTCAAGAAGGCATTGCCCGGTTGCTTAAATAGACAATTAATAGGAAGCATGGAAATGACGTTGCCAGTGGACACGTACCATAAGGGCCATCTTTCTTCTACTTGTCAGCAGAGATGTTCACAAGTCATTTTTTGGAAGTCCAAGTCAAGTCTCAAGTCTTTGAGCTCGAGTCCAAGTCAAGTCTTTGAGGGGCAAGTTCAAGTCAAGTCAATAAAAGAAAATAGAAACACATGAAATAATTTAGATTTAGAAAGCAATAATTGCATGAAAACAGGTTGTTTGAAGAGTCTCGAAGCTCAAGTCAAGTCTGAAGTCTTTTGGATCGAGTCGCAAGACAAGTCTGAAGTCACTGTTTGTGCGACTTAAGTGCGACTCGAGTCCGAGTCTCAGACTCGAGTCCCCATCTCTGCTTGTCAGCACCGGTAGTTACAGGTACTAATTAATTATTAATTCCACACCTGTGTCTTTAGTTACTGTCCGAAGCTCTCGGGACTTCATGGGTTTCCTGCTCCAGGCTCGCAGTGTGGAGGGTGCTAAAGTTGGAGCTGGGGTCAGGTCTACGAGAGTGGGCCCGGTGCTGGTTGGTGGCCGCTGGACCCCCATTCCCCCGGGCACTCACACCCTGCACTGCCTCTCGGAGGGCGACACCCTTACACACTTTGACAAACAGCTAAAGAGAAACCTGTCGTTTGTGTGGAGGGCTCCTGATGCACCCATGGGAGACATCAGGTTCTAGTAAGTATGAGCCTACCATTTGCACAAGTTCAGGGTTGCAAATAACCACTATCATATCTTGTAGTTAAATATTTACGGAAAGCCCGGTTCAGATCAATGATTTGCGACGAGAAGAATTGAAACTTGCAACTACTTGCAATGCGCCTGCCAGTTCACACCGATGCGACGAGACGGTGTATCATCTTCATAGCAACAACTCTTTGTACGTCCAACTTTTCCGACTTTTTTGTAGCTGGACCTATCATTTGTGTCTTAAAGGTGCCGTGCAACACATATTTCATTACTTTGTGGTAATGTCTGAAGTTCTTTTTTGGGCCGTTCAGACCTAATCAGACTAATTGAAGCCAGATGGTGTGTCAGCTGAATGTGAGCCCTACATATATCCCTTCATCAAATGGGTTTACCATTTGCCTGAAGAAGACCCAGTAGGGTCGCAACGTTGCATCTATATTAAATACGGGAGTTTAAAGCAGTGTTGCGGAAATGTTTGTTTTAAGTAATTTCATTTGTCCTGCACCTGCCAGAAGGTGGGATGTGCACACAATTACTTTTATAAAATGTCTGAAGTTCTACCATGGACTCTGTAACATTTTTTGTGGAAAAAATGCCTTGGTTACCTCGTTTCAAGCCATTCTAGCGTGGTATAGAAAGCCTGCAGGAAGACTTGTGCCAGTTCTCATTAATATTCAACAAGCTAAGCTGCTTGACTCTGATTGGCTAACAGCTAACCAATGAGAGCCTGGCTATCGGCATCCTTTACCCAGCGCAACTAGGCAAGCTCATGAATAGTAATGAGCTCAGGCAACACCACGTCAGACTGACCAGCTTTTGTAATTGGCCTGATTTCTCCGCTTATTTCTTGTCAGTGGCTAGAGCTGACAGAGGAGGTAGCAGTTCATTTCCACATTCACGACATAACACAAACACATATGGACCTAACATATTTAAAAAAAAAAACACAAGTAAAAACGGTCAAGAATACAATCAAGAAACAACGACCCCCCTTCTCTTCAGTTACTTTCTAGCTCGTCGACCATACACCATGCTGTCAAAAAGTCATTACAACTAGTTGACAGTTTGTAGCTGACTTCACCAGCTGACTTCGCTATTGGCTGTTTAAACAGGTGACGTCCCTTATTACGCTCTAAAACCAGCCACTGGCGACTTGACCAGCTGAGTTGCTGTGACACCATCAGCCGACTGAGACGAGCTGGTCCAGACCACGGCAACGTTCTAAAATGGTTTTGTCTCGTCGCAAATCCTTTGTCTGAACTGGACTTTAGACAAGTACTGGTGAATGCTCATAATATTCTAATGTGAATATTTGGTTTATTATGTACATAGATTCTCTCTGTCATTGCAGCATCACGGTGGTGAGGTCCTACTTTGTGTACTGGGCAGGTATAGAGTCTGCAGTGGTGCGTGATGGGAGCCGCAGACCTTGGAGTAGGAATAACATCACAGGGGTGGATGGAGCGAATTCAATTTTTGCACTACGGGAAGATGAAGTTACTGCTATGATGCCAGGTATGCAACTTGTACAATGCTGAATGTACATATTCAAATAAGCTAAAGACAGCTGTGTGCCTCTATGTTTACCCCCAGGTTCAGTACGAAGTTGTCTGTGGTCTAAATTTGATAGAATTAGTCATAAGATGCAACTCCAGGCCAAGGCAAAACACAAATTAAGCATCCTGCAAATGACTATCTTTTGGTCTCTCTATCCACACATCACCATAACTAATACCTTGCTCTTCTCTCCCCTTGTTGCCTCACAGCTTTCGGAGCTCACAGAGCATCAAATAAACAAAAAAACAAGACAAACAGCCATGCTACTAGCCTAGGGCCCCCTACACCCACAAGCAGTGGAAGCGAAAGCTACAAATCTCAGGAAACACTAACAGAAGTCACTGGTCCAGTCTTGGAGATGAACAGCTCTGCAACTTTGGCATCTCTTGTAGTTGACCACCTGACAAATCAGGCAGACAATAAGAGGAACAGCCCTACGACTTTAGGATCTCTTCAAAATGCTACCAAAGACAGTGAGACTGAATATACTGAAACTTCAGGATCCCTTTCAGGTGCGACTGAAGAGGCAGGCACTGACATAGTAAGCTCTGTTACTCATACCGAGGACCTCAAGAGCTCTCTTTCGTCGTTCAACCACCTTCTACCCATGGCCTCTTCCTCCTCAGCTAATGCTAGAGAAGTGGATTCTACTACCACTCTTTTGCCAAACATTACAGTGCAAAACTCAACCACTCCTCTTTTCCTGCTGCACTCCCTTGCTTCCCTTCCCCCTTTGAAGGATAGTGAGATTGAAAGAAACTTCCAAGATCCAAAACTGCCGACTGTTCTTGAAACAAACGACACAACGCTAAATCCTGAAACAACCACCGCAGCTATACCGTCAACCAATCGCAGCTTCCACAATACAAATCCCCCAAGACCCACATCTCAGAATCCAAAAGGATTGATGCAGGCCCAAACTAGTTCAGTCAAGTTCTTGACCCAGAGTAGCTCATCACAGCCCTGGAGGAGTAGCCCAACCAAGTCCCAAATTAGTCTAATCAAAGATGAAATGGCCCAGCCCCAGAACCCTTACCTAAAGCCTTTCCTCCAATCCCAAACGTCTCCATCCAAGCCTCTCCTCCAGGTCCATACTGGTACAAGTCAGACCTTTCCTTTCTCTCAGGCATCTTCATCTAAGCCCTTTTCAAAGATCCAAATCTCTTCACCAAACCTCTTTCCTACCCTTCAATCCCACACAACTTCATCCCTTCAACCCATTCCCAACAAACTCATAAGCAGTTTACCCAAAACTCAGCCTGAAAATAGTCCATCTGGACCCAAAACTAGACAGAGGCAAACAAGTTCACCTCACCCTCAGCTTCAAACAACTGTATCTCTGAGCAGCCCTTCTCAACATCAACATTTGAGCAGTTTTCCCCAAACTATCCCAACTCAAACTCAGGGCCAAGCTACCTTCTTTGCCCAGACAGAGCAGTCCAGTTCTTACACACCACCTGAGGCTTTGAGCATCTCCCCCCAACCATTGTCCCAGCCCCTTTCCCAAACTGGTGCTCCACAGGCGCATACCTTCGGGTGGAAGCAAACTCAATCGTCAGTAACTCCTCGATCCATCAACCCTCTGCCCTTCACGACAAGGTTTTACCCAACCTTTACAATGGATGAGGGTAAAGAGGTCAAAGATCTCCAGTCTCAAGCAAAGCTCAGGCCCTCAACCACTCCTTCTCTTTCAGTGTCTACCCGCCTGTCTACACTTCATTCTTCATCCATTTCTTCCAGCCACACTTTTCCTGCCTCTCCCCTTGGTCACTCTACCACTCCTCCATATTCCTCCGGAGGTTCAACCCTGGTATTCATACAAACTTCTTTCACCCATGGCTCTTTGACATCTTCTCCCTCTTCCTCCTCCATGAAGAACCAACCCGAAACAGCCCCAGCCCTTTCTGCTCTACCCTCTCCTTCCCCAATCTCCATTCCTCCTAATTTCCCCTCTGTCCAACCTTCCTCTACTTCCCCTATGCCATCCTCCTTACCTTCTTCTACCATACCCTCCTCAAACTATCCATCACCAGCTCCCTTGTTTTTCTCAGTCCCTTTATCTACTTCTTCCTCATCTCCTTTTACCTCCTCCCAATCCATCACAGGGTCAACCGTTTCCTTGCCCTCTTTTTCCACCATCCCCCCAACCCTCTCCTCCTCCTCTTCCTCAATTGCCACGTCAACCTCTTCCCCTTCCTCATCCATCACTACATCTTCATCCTCATCTTTCACCTCTTCGTCTTTGGTATCCTCCCAGTCTACCTCCCCTTACCCAGGATCCTCTCCAGCTCTCTTTCGCTCTCTCTACGACCCTCTCACATCCACCGCCTCCCCTGTGCCTTCTCAACAACTCACCCAAGGTCAAAGGTTGCCAATCCAGAACCACACTGCGTCATCTAATCCTGAGCCCAGCCTTGATTTACCAACACCAAAAACAGTGGTCCACCCAAACCCTGAACCCCATCCAAGTCTTGACCCAACTTTCAAACAAAATCTTGACAATGAGTTGAAACCAAACTTTCCCAACACTGATACTAAACCCAAACCAGCCTCCAATCCCTCTGAGACTCCAGACAAGGAAGGGAAGTATCCGGACATTATCCCCAGATACAGTGCCTGGGAGCTGGGCATGATGCTGGGCTGCTCGGCTGGCTTGGGCATGGTGCTGCTGGTTGGAATAAGGTACATGTACCGTCAGGCCTGTGGCAAACAGACAGAGGTGACACTGAACGACAGGGAGAGCGAGTATGGGAGACGAGAGAGAGGGCTACTCCACGTCCAGGAGTGTGGAGATTTAGTCAGAGTCCGGAGAATCAGAGAGAACAGTTTCGTACTTCTGGCAGAGTATGATATACTGGCATCACCTGGAGACTAAAGGCTGCCTAAATAAATAGTTTTAGATACTATATAATTAACTTCAAATCAGAGATATTGTCAGGGGCAGAAATAGTCATGCTGAGTAAGGTTCCCTTAGTAACATTCGATTCTACTGAAATAGTGTAGCATTGTGTTACTAACTGAAAAATACAAACATACAAAGTTACCTTGATTATTGGCAGCTAGTTAGCCTAGCGTGCCTTTCCAATTAGCTTCTAAGCCTAGCTAACAGCATTATAAAATCAAGAATATAATGGTCATACATGAGTGAAACAATGCCCCAATAGCATTGCTGCTTAATGAGGTTGGTCAGTCCGTCTGTCGTCTGTCGTCGTGGTCCAGAGCCAGATTTCTTGACAGCTTCAGGCCAGATTGCCTTGTAACTTGTGGTGTTCGTCCACAGAGGACACTTTTGTTTAGCGCCACAATCCGATTAAAATGTCTCCAACTAATTTTTGGTGCCTGCAACTTATCTCTTAAAAGTAATGAGATTGTCATGAAATTAGCTTAGGGTATTCATGATCCTTAAGCCTGGTTCACATGGGACAATTTTAAAATTGTCGGACGATTTCCCAATCCTGAGAGACCCCCCACACGGCGATAAAAGATCATGGGTCTAACAGTTTTGGTCGTACAGCGTGACGGCAAAATCAACACATCACACACGAACCGATTTGACTCCCGAGCATTCCCAGGTCAGACGGGAAATCTCGCAAAATCCCTCGAGATCAAACGTGACTTCAGAGTAAACAATCATGGCGGACGAAGAGGATGCAGTGGCGATAGTTTGTACTTTGTTTTTAACCGAAAAAAACCTTATCAAAAGAAAAGGCGATGGTCAAAGAAGTGGAGACAACGCGAGCATGGACTATACTTGCTACATCATGATATTCCCGGTGCTTTCCTCGCCGCCTCGTCACCACCTGGCTTTCTGATTGGCTACACGCCACAGTCCACAGGCTGTGTGCTCGTTTGTCCCCGGGGGACACCACACACAAGGAGAAATCGGGCCAAAACAATCCAACATGTTGGATATCCCCGATTTGAGATCGGAGCGGTCTCGACGTCCTTCCGAGCAGACGAGAGCAGTCTTAACACACCGCACACGGCAGGAATATCTGATCAGATTATTCTACGATAATCGGAGCATCCTTAAGATCGTCGGAAGGGCTGAATCGGGGCTAAAATCGGCCTAATTATCCTGCCGTGTGAACCAGGCTTTAGAGGAGGAATCATATTTGATTTTACGTCTAGCACTACTCACAGACTGAGTTTGGTGAAATCTACTGAGCACATTCATGCTGTCTGGGAGATAAACCCTTTCTATTTTGGACTGAATGAGTTTTCGACTAGAGGCTACCTTAAGCCAAAATATAAATTGAACACGTTTAGCTGCACCATCAATGCTCTACATCAAAATTATTAGCATGTAGTTTGTTTCACCCACTTTCACACTGCGGAGTGTAATCATTGCAGCCTCTAGGGGCCACTTGCAGGTTAGGAGGAGTTTTAATCTTGTCCAAATAGCTATCTTGTGCTAAAGAAAATGTTCTTGGCTAAATATTTCTCCCTCCAGAGATTTCTGAAGAATAACAACTTTAATATGCTTCCTGATAGAAAGAAGGATATTTACAGACAAGGCCAGGACGACATGCACCATTTGGTGGACACGTTTTTGTTTTAGCATGCAGCAGAAAGATGAACAGAAACTGTTAGTGACACAAAGGCTGTAAAATCCAGCTTAATATTTGTATGATTAGACATCGTATTTGTACGAATGCAGGATTTGCATGCTGACCAATGGTCAATCACCAAGATTAAACTAATAGTTAATCTATGTGTCAATTGTCATGTTGTCATATGGATGTACTTATAATAATAAAGTATATTTTTAGTATTAAACATGGCTTATTTCTTGATTTTAGCTCTTGTATTGTGAGCTTTATGGACAGCAGTGCTGGCTGCTTAGTCATTTTTAAAAACTTGGGACTGGTTGTGTGTTAGAAGGCCTCTAGGCTTTTCTGGCAGGGCTTTCACAGTCTTACTGGATTATTATTTCATCCACACAAGGTGACAAAACAGCCATCTGTCCAAAAAAGATGGGTCAGTGAAATTAATGAGTGGCCAAAAATTCCCCGAGTGTTTTTCCCCATTTGATCAGACAACAAATACAAGACTGTATTCCATTTTTTCTGAATCTAAATTGGCCTCGAGAAGGAACACTGCCTTATTGTGATATAGAGAAGCACATGTTAGACACAAGGAGTGTTTATACTTTAAGAGGAAGGAAGAAAAACTAAATTCCAGGCACTGTAATCTCTGGAGATGCAAATTTTGTTTTTGCAGGAATCTAAATACATGGCCCCTTTAACAGCACTGATATACTGATATCATTTTCAACAATTAATATAAGGGAGTGTTCAACATTTAAACACTCCCTATACACACATTTTCCTCCGATTCCTCTACAGATAAATTCAACAGCAAAACAACCCTGATGTTCATTATGAACTTAATTGAAAAAAAATGCATTGAATCCCCCAACAAACATGATTTTTTTTTTTTTTTTAACTTTGTAGGTTTATTTCCATATACTTTTTTAGGTAAACAAGTAGAACACACTCATACATATCCTGCTCAATATATTTCTTCCCAAAATATACTATGGGCAAAACAATCACACTGTAAACAGCCAGAGGCTGACTGTTAATTTGACTGTTACTGGACGACCAATAGAAAGGCATTTGTGCTGTAGAGGCCTCAATGACCTCCATTGTAACAGTCGCTGACTTCAGCTCGTTAGACGTGCGTAAAGCTCGACCATCTAGGCTGAAAACGCTGGTTGTCTCTCGATCAAATCAGAAAACATTCTCAGTCAAGTTAACATTCTAATAACGGAGGTTTCCGTGAAGAAAATGTTCCTTTTTATACAAATAAATAGGCTGTTGTTTGTTGTGTGTACCATGAAAGGTTACCAGGGATGCAACAATAAGATTGGAGGTGTCTTTCATCATCTAATGTTCCACATCTACATTTTGGGGGAGATGCGACAGTAAGGGATCCCTCCCCAGCCAGCACCACCAAGGGTGTTGTATGACCACGTCCAGACTTCACCGCAACCCCGCAAATTTCAAACCCAACTAGGGGGCAGCAGTGTTTCCAAATGTCTCCGTTTTAGGGGCTCGGAAATGCGGCGAAAGTGTGGACGTGAGACGTAAACATAGAAAAAGATATTCATTTTCAAACCAAGTAGTAAAGTAGTAGTGTAGATGTAGCCTCAGTAGGGTAAAATGGAAACTCAGGCAACAACCCTCTACTGTACGCAAAATAGTTTTTCCTAAGATGTCGTAGACATGCCTCTGATTGGCTTACCGAGATATTCTTACAGTATCCTAATAAATGTCACTTCTCAAACCTAAAACTAACCAACCAACGGTGGCAATGGGTACAAGCCAATCAGAGGCAGAGTAGGGCAGCTCATGACTTCGCCATCCTAGGAAAACAAATTTGGCCTTGATTTTTAGCCTTGCTAATGGCATAGCTACGTGGATAGCAATGTTGGTCTGTTGGTTGGTCCACCACTTTGATCCAGACTGAAATATCTCAACAACTTCTGGATGATTGCCACGGAATTTGGTTCAGATATTCATGGTGCCCAGAGGATAAAGCCCAAATACTTTGGTGGTCCCCTGACCTTTCCTCTAGTGACACCAGTGGGTCCAAGTTTTTACAAACATTCATGGTTGTCACCAGGGTCCAAAATTAACTTTTTTGTCCTCCAGCCAAATGGCTAGTGAATGTTCAAATTTTACCAGCCACTCAATAGATTACCATTGTTTTTTTGGCTGGTGAGTGAAGCAAATCTACCAGCCACTTGTATATTTTACCAGCATTTGGCTGGTAGATGGTGCTAATTTTGGACCCTGGTTGTCACCATCTCAATAGTCTCGCTTTGCCAGACCTTCCTACACAGCGCTGCAGAGGAGGGTCTAGAGCTAGTCCACAGAGCATTCTGGGATGGGAGAAAAACGTACTCTGGCTTGATGGCATTTCTTTAAACCAATCACAATCATCGTGGGCGGTGCTAAGCGCTGGGCGGAGCCACGAAGCCTCTGCAAAATAGCCTCGGGAGGGAACTTGTTTTGGTGGAACGTGTACGTTCAAAAGTTGTTTTAGTCGTGCAACAGAAAACTCAGATTGGACGCAACCCACCGGAGTTTAGAACGCCAACACAAAGAAAGAGGAAGGGGATGCAGAAAGATATATATAGTTAAACACGGAGGTCCGACAATAGCCAACGTTTCTGCTTACTTTATGTACTATGTTGCTTCGCTAGCATCTTTGACAGGAACAGCAACATCTCACCGCCGGTCGGACTGATTGCTAGTTTGGGTGGTGTCATTTTCTTTAAGGCTCTGACACACCAACCCGACGGCCGACCGTCGGCAGAAAAGGCCGTCGGACTGATCAGTCGGCTCCCCGAGTTGGTCCAAAAAGTGCCTCGGAACACACCGAAGGGACGCCGACTTGAGCGTACGTTCTGCACGTGCGCGAGTCGTAATACGTGTCTATAACAGCAGACGGCGCTAATCTGTATTGTCGCCCAAAAAATGAAAACCGGAAATGACGGAACATCTCTCTAGACCTCGTAAACACAGAGCACGCTGTCGTCAGTCATCGTTTTCATCAGCGATCGTTGTCATTACTCGCTGAACGGAAGAAAATACGATGGCTAGTAATAAGACGATACTGGCGTTGTCAGCTCCTGATTTGCTAGTCAAGGGCTAGCACTCCACCAATCAGATTGGTCATTGAGTCCGACTGCCCACCGGCCGATTCAAAAAGTCAAATCGGCCAAAATGAAGGCCGACGGCTCCTCCGGCTGACGACGGTACGGAATACACCGAACAGACTCGAGTCACCGACCTCGCCAGACTGTCCGACGACGGCCGATAATCGGGTTGGTGTGTCAGCGCCTTTAGTCTGTGGCCCAGCAGGTAAATTAGCTCTCCAAGCTAACGTTAGTCAAGGTGTTGACATATAAAAGCATCAAACATGCTTTTTTAGAAGGAGATGAGAGTACATCCCGTTGTTCTTCGTGCCCGTTTGCTCAGAGCTTTTAAATTGTATGTACGGGACGCAGGAGTTTTTCTACCCGTAAACGAATATTGTGATTGTGTCTGTTGGATGGATTGCCATGAAGTTTGGATTAGACATTCATGTTCCCCTTTAGGATGAACTGTAATACATTTGGGGATCCTCTGGCTTTTCATCTAGCGCCATAATCTGGTTAAAATATTTATTCGTCCAATACTTTGTTCTTTGAGGAAAATACCTTCAAAAGTAACGACATTGTGTTTTGTGCTAATTAGCAAATGTTAGCATGCTAACAGAACAATGTAGATCGCGGTTATACCTGCTACACGTTAGCTTGTAGCACGGTCAATATGACCATTGAGAGATTTTGGTCGGTGATTAATATGGTAACAGCAAAGGGACTCTCAGCATCACCTAATCGCTCAGACAGGGTATCATTCAGGGTTCAACAATAAGGGTTCAACGCCACATGGCGCGGGGCGACTGAAACGCCACATCGGGCAAGTAAATATAACAACCTGCTCGTTGGGGCATCATCGTATCATATATCACGTTATCGTTCTCTAGCCCCCGTCGGAGAATGCTCGTGGAATGATGTGATTGTGCCGTTGCCAATCAAGAATTGAGTGCTTTTTAATTTTTAAAAAAATATTTACGTTTTTTTGACGTTTTCTTTCCGTCATTTCCCGCTTTTTCTTAATGCTTTTTTCAGCGTTCTTTTCGATGCTTTTGACGTTTGTTTTTTTACGATAATATTTTGGGTATTTAAGCCTTTAATAGACAGGACAGCTGTAGACAGGAAAGGGGGGAGAGAGAGAGAGAGAGAGGGGGAAGACATGCAGCAAATGGCCGCAGGTCGGACTCGAAACCTGAGCCGCCGTGTCGAGGACTGAGCCTCTGCATTTGGGCGCCCGCTCTAACAGCTGAGCTACCCAGGCGCCTGTTTTTTTAATGTTTTTAACAATTTTTGGACGTTCGTTTTTTATGTTTTTAACTATTTGACGCTTTTGACATGTTTTTCGAACTTGTTTTCAAATTTTTCCTATGTTTCTAACATACAATTTCTAACATACAATTTGTATAGCGGCAAGTAAAAACTGACTTTGGGCAAGTAGAATTAGTTTTCATTTGCCCAACCAGACAAACTTTAACGTTGAACCCTGATCTACATACAGATGTATTTGGACCATTAACCGTAACTTCTGCCTCCTTATTGGTCCAAGTTAAAAATGTCTTTGTGGACCACGTAGTTGGTCAGAATACGAGGTGTACTGGTAACGATGTGGACACGTATTTGATCACGACAAACACGTTAAAAACAGTGGACGTAAATATGTAAATAATGTAAGAAAAGAGGTGTAAAGAATCTACAGAGATCCAGGAAAGACTGTGACAAGTTAGATTGCCTACCTTCAACGTTCGGACAGATCATTTGTTAAATCAGCACCATCCGCTCACCACGGGACCGCCTCATGTCAACAAACGCAAACGTTACTTTCAGAGTGACAAAAATCAAAACAGACGTCGTTATTATACTGCATTTTAAATGTCAGATAATCCAGCATTAGCTTGATTCTATCAAAGAACATGAATGTAACAATTGTCCAAGTTTTCTGGCAGTAACAGCTAGAAAAAAGATAGAAAATACAAAAAGTAGAAAATAGAAAATAGCAAGAGAAACCAAAGAAAAGAGAGAATGGTCCCAGTAACTCCGCCCCTTCCTGTTCCTGCTGAGAGAAGCGGTTTTTCAAACCAAGAAGCACAATTTGTCTTCTTTTTGCAGGATTTTTTGGGGGGTATTTCATATAAAAATAAAACTTGTACTTTGCTTCTTTTAAATATAAAAGAATATATATGTGACGGAGTTTTTCATTGTCGTAGAAAGAAGTCAAAGCGACTGGTGGGCCACGTCTCCTCCGCCGCGCTGAGGTCTCTGTTGGTTGTTCGTAATAAGGCACAAATTACTGTATCCTTCCGCCGCAGTCCGCCATCACAGCAACATATATATATACTGGTGCAGAACCATCGAAACATTTCGTCCTCGTCAGACGGGCTGAAGAGTTGACAGTTTCACCATCTGAACAGAGAGAAGAGAAAATGAGATTCAGATACAACAATAAAAAGGAAAGCGAGGCTACATTTACTGTACTATCGCTACGTTTTGGTTTTTAAGCGTTACGTTTTGAGCCAAAAGCGATCTCTGTGCACACAAGTGTTTTGAGCTCCAGTAAAAGAACTAATCTCCGTTTAAACTTAAAAGAGAATTCCGGTCGATTTTAACACGTAGCTCTGTTGTTTGTAAATCTGGAGTGCTGTCAGTAGCAAGAAAAACTAAAACAATCGGTGCTGCCTACACAGTGTTATCCTCCTGCTAGCGTTAGCACCCAACAGGCTTAAACAGGGCAAGTCTTAAACATGCTTTAAGCCTCTGAACATGATCGAAATGTCATTACAAGTGCCTACCCATATGCAGTGATTCCTTCCGAGGGAACACAGTGGATTTTACTGGAATATTGGATTGTCTGAGTTCGACAATCGACTAGCGTGGACTTGACCGGAAAACAGGAAGTAAACAGAGGTATGTGCACCGGCTGGATTAACACGACTGTTAAGCCTTTCTGTCACATCTCCTGCAGTCAGATTCTCTGTGTTCCCTCGGAAGGAATCACTGCACATGGGGAGGCACTCGTAATTATATTTTGAGCATGTTTAGAGGCTTAAAAGCAGGTTTAAAACTTGCCCTGTTTAAGCCTGTTGGGTGCTAACGCTAGCAGGAGGATAACATGCTGTAGGCAGCACCGATTGTTTTAGTTTTTCTTGCTACTGACAGCACTCCAAATTTCCAAACAACAGAGCTACGTGTTGAAATCGACCGGAATTCTCCTTTAACACGCCCAAACCGAAATATCTCCTCATCATTCTGGTATACTGGGCATAAACAGGAGGCAGCTTGGAGACCCCGCACGCTGCTGGTAGTTGTCATGGTAACATCAGTAGCTTAAGTCTCAGAGAACAAGACGTCGTGACCGATGAGACCCAATCAGGCGGAGAAACGTTGCCGTCGGCGTCGGCGTTGCCAAAGGTCTCCGTTAGCGGCCGTTGAGACTGAAACACAAACCCGCAGATTCCAGAATGAGAGGGGGAAATGCCGGAGAAGGGGGAATGAGAGGGGGAAACGCCAGAGCAGGGGGAATGAGAGGGAGAAACGCCATAGCAGGGGGGGAATGAGAGGGGGAAACGCCAGAGCAGGGGGGGAATGAGAGAGGGAAACGCCAGAGCAGGGGGGAATAAGAGGGGGAAACGCCAGAGCAGGGGGGAATAAGAGGGGGAAACGCCAGAGCAGGGGGGAATAAGAGGGGGAAACGCCAGAGCAGGGGGGAATAAGAGGGGGAAACGCCAGAGCAGGGGGAATGAGAGGGGGAAACGCCAGAGCAGGGGGGAATAAGAGGGGGAAACGCCAGAGCAGGGGGGAATAAGAGGGGGAAACGCCAGAGCAGGGGGGAATAAGAGGGGGAAACGCCAGAGCAGGGGGGAATAAGAGGGGGAAACGCCAGAGCAGGGGGGAATAAGAGGGGGAAACGCCAGAGCAGGGGGGAATAAGAGGGGGAAACGCCAGAGCAGGGGGAATGAGAGGGGGAAACGCCAGAGCAGGGGGGAATAAGAGGGGGAAACGCCAGAGCAGGGGGGAATAAGAGGGGGAAACGCCAGAGCAGGGGGGAATAAGAGGGGGAAACGCCAGAGCAGGGGGAATGAGAGGGGGAAACGCCAGAGCAGGGGGAATGAGAGGGGGAAACGCTAGAGCAGGGGGAATGAGAGGGGGAAACGCCAGAGCAGGGGGGGAATGAGAGGGGGGAACGCCAGAGTGGGGGAATAAGAGGGGGAAACGCCAGAGCAGGGGGAATGAGAGGGGGAAACGCCAGAGCAGGGGGGGAATGAGAGGGGGAAACGCCA
Source organism: Zingel zingel (assembly GCA_023566125.1). Classification (NCBI taxonomy): domain Eukaryota; kingdom Metazoa; phylum Chordata; class Actinopteri; order Perciformes; family Percidae; genus Zingel; species Zingel zingel. The sequence continues at coordinate 22,210,344 of CM042336.1, read as the reverse complement.
GAGCAGGGGGAATGAGAGGGGGAGACGCCAGAGCAGAGAGGAATAAGAGGGGGAAACGACAGAGCAGGGGGGAATGAGAGGGGGAAACGTAGCAAAATATATTAGTTTTCAAACCAAAACGTAGCAATGTAAACGTAGCCTGAGTGAGGATTTGTAGAACGTGTGTGTGAGGAGGTCGGGGGTCACCGTGTGACGATGCCTTTCCTTCAGGGCCCAACAAGCAAAAAAGATGCAGCCTGAGAGAGAGTTACAAACCGTGTGCTTAAACGTGAGAATTTTCAAAAGGAAGTCTGGTGAGCGAAATCCACCACCAACACCAAAATCAATCAAGGTTTTTCCCCAAAACACAGAAGTTCAAAAAAAAATAAAAATCCGGCTGACAGAGTTAAACAACAAACATGTACCTCCCGTTTTACTCTTGAACGTTTTCAGTTCGTAGCATCTGTCAAAGTTAAGACAAGTAAGACATCCTGTTAGCGCAGTCGGGCTGTTAGTTTCTGCTGTAATATGATATCTTACAAATGCCGTAACACTAAGAAACCCACTTCCTGTAATGGTTTCTGTCGTATTTCAAAGACAAAGCTAAACGTTAGCTTCTCTAAAATAAAGACTTGATGTTTTTCTTCGCGATATATGATCGTGAACTAAACATTTTAGGGTTTTGGACTGGAAGACATCACCAGGGACCTGATTCAAATGTAGAACAGATGCTTCGTATCTAGGGCAGCACCTTGTGATTATTTTCGTTATCAATTAATTAACCTGGAGACTATTTTCTCGATTTATTTATTTATCGTGAAAATATCCATCTTAGGGCGTTTTCACACCTAAAAGTCCGGACCAAGGTCCGTGTTTAATTACATTGTATACATTTGATCCTTTTCTCTTTGGTTTCACATAGTGATTTTGCTAGCGCACTAAAGAACTTTCCATGACATACCTACGGCGTGCCGTCACCACGTACGTGTGTTGCCGCTCCCTTTGATTGGTGAGTAGACGGGCGTGAGTCTGACGTTGGCGTGTTGTCATTGTGGCGGGTAGTCTTTTTCGTACAAATGAACAAATGAATGAGCAAATCCCGATTGCGTTATTATGGTATTACTACACGGTTCATACGCATTTTAACCAATACTTTTCCATGTCTTTTTCATGTCTTTTCCATGACTTTTCCATGACTTTTTCCATGTCTTTTTCATGTCTTTTCAATGTCTTTTTCATGTCTTTTCAATGTCTTTTTCATGTCTTTTTCATGTCTTTTTCATGTCTTTTCAATGTCTTTTCAATGTCTTTTTCATGTCTTTTTCATGTCTTTTTCATGTCTTTTCAATGTCTTTTCAATGTCTTTTTCATGTCTTTTTCATGACTTTTTCAATGTCTTTTCCATGACTTTTCAATGTCTTTTCAATGTCTTTTCCATGTCTTTTCAATGTCTTTTCAATGTCTTTTTCATGTCTTTTTCATGTCTTTTCAATGTCTTTTTCAATGTCTTTTCAATGTCTTTTTCAATGTCTTTTCCATGTCTTTTTCAATGTCTTTTCCATGTCTTTTCCATGTCTTTTCCATGTCTTTTTCAATGTCTTTTTCATGTCTTTTTCATGTCTTTTTCATGTCTTTTTCTTGACTTTTTCATGTCTTTTTCATGACTTTTCCATGTCTTTTCAATGTCTTTTTCAATGTCTTTTCAATGTCTTTTTCATGTCTTTTCAATGTCTTTTTCATGACTTTTTCATGACTTTTCAATGTCTTTTTCCATGTCTTTTCCATGTCTTTTTCATGACTTTTTCAATGTCTTTTCCATGTCTTTTCCATGACTTTTTCATGACTTTTCCATGTCTTTTTGGCAAATTTCCATGACTATGTATTCCTGAAAATGTCAGTTGACATTATACAACAATAATAAAAATCTGTGTTAAAGTTTACCCTCCGAGGTTCAACAATAAAATGAATGACCATGTATGTGGTTCGTGGTGGGAGTCGTAATATCGCGCCCCGAATAGAACGGTGAGGTTAGGACGACGTGAAATACATTTAATAATCACATATTATTATGCCGTGTTAAAAACTTTCTGGGTCTTTTTATGTTTCCAAAACCTTTCCAGGCCTGGAATTTGCATTTTTTAAATTCCATAACGTTTCCAGGTTTTTTCTAAACGTATGGACCCTGTTACTACCAGCAGCAACAACGTCAGCACCAACTGCAAACGTTTGTAAATGTCGGCAATGTTGTGAGTGTTTTCTAATTGACTTTTAATGTTTTCGTCTGACCAAATTGAAATTAAATATCTAATCTCCTCCTCTCCCCACGTACTTCCACGACTCATTTTTGCCTGTTCTAGCGGGTTTTTTCTGCTTCTTCTACGGTACTTAGTTGCCTAACTTCCTGTAATTGGTCCGAAAGTCCGAACCATCCAAAAAGTGTTTTCATACTGCAAACGAACCGGACCGAGACCACCCCTTTTGATCGGACCAAAATTTGGTCTTTTGATCCGCACATGCAATTGTGGTTCGGACCAAATTGAAAAGTCCGAAAGTCCAAAGACCAAATGAGGAAGGTGTGAAAACGCCCATAGTTTCGTGAAGCCCAAAAGATATTTAGTTTAGGTTTATTAAAAGATATTTAGTTTAGGTTTATTAAAAGATATTTAGTTTAGGTTTATTAAAAGATATTTAGTTTAGGTTTATTAAACGATATTTAGTTTAGGTTTATTAAACGATATTTAGTTTAGGTTTATTAAACGATATTTAGTTTAGGTTTATTAAAAGATATTTAGTTTAGGTTTATTAAAAGATATTTAGTTTAGGTTTATTAAACGATATTTAGTTTAGGTTTATTAAACGATATTTAGTTTAGGTTTATTAAAAGATATTTAGTTTAGGTTTATTAAAAGATATTTAGTTTAGGTTTATTAAACGATATTTAGTTTAGGTTTATTAAAAGATATTTAGTTTAGGTTTATTAAAAGATATTTAGTTTAGGTTTATTAAACGATATTTAGTTTAGGTTTATTAAAAGATATTTAGTTTAGGTTTATTAAAAGATATTTAGTTTAGGTTTATTAAACGGACATAAAAACAGGAACGAAGAACAGAGACGTTTCACATTCTCACGTTTGAGAAGCTGGAAGCAGAAAATACTTTTGAATTCTCCTCGATAAATAACTCAAACGATTATTAAAATGTTGTTGATTGAATAACCGACTAAGGCCTCCTGCACACTGCCTGCGTGGTGTGAGCGTGGCATTTCTGTTGCGTGGCGGCTAAAAATGTCAAGAACTAACAAGACATTATAGAATAGAAAAGCCAAAAATGTAATGGGATCTTTATCAAAAACACATTTAAATACGAATGTCTCCCTATAAAATTCGGCCACATACACCCTTCACTTCCCGGTTTTAAAATGTTCGACTAAACTGAAACTAAAACAACAGTTTTAGTAAGTTAGTTTCTACAGTTTACAACTTCAGGTTGTTCACAAGATGTAATTGGTCATTTAAAGTAATTGTTTGGCATCATCATCATCATCACACCCACCACCATCAGCCTTGATCAAAGTGAAGCAGGCCAGCAGGGGGAGCCGGTTGCACACAGAGCGTAAAGGTAGAGCAGTTTAAAATATATGCCATCACAACAGATCTGCAGTTCTGATTATAGAAGGCAAAAAGAAGAAGAATTACAGGCATCTTTTGAATGAAACGTTTTGGCGTCAGTTCTTTACTCACTCGGGGAAGGAGGAGTGTTGGAATGCGGCCCTATCTCAACAACAGACTAGACTGTAGGAGAGGAGAGAAGGTGAAGATGGTCAGTCTGATCTCCAGTAATGAGACTTCACTTGTAATGTGGGCCCAGTGTGTGTGTGCATGTGTGAACCTGTATGTGTGTATGTGTGTGTGTTGCTTGCATGAACCTGTGTGTGTGCGTGAACCTGTGTGCATGTATGTGTGTGTGTGTGTGTGTGTGTATGTATGAACCTGTGTTTGTGTAGTGAGACGCACT
>CM042336.1:22178851-22201351 GCA_023566125.1 Zingel zingel | reverse complement strand
GTGGAACTGCAACCAGTTCAGAAGCCGGAAGTATCCTCGAGAGCGGTATCCCCCTTTTTAGACATTTTCTGTTCCTACCCACCTGACCCAGGACCAGAGGAACCACGACGGTCATGAAGAGCTGAGAGAAGATGGAGGAGAAGGGAACGGTGGAGGAGGAGCCGAGCTGGAGGAAGAGAACCAACGAGGAGGTTAAACAAACACTGTTATACACACACACACAGATATTTACATTTACTTATTTATCTCAGGCAGGGCTTCTCAAACTAATCACTTCAAACAGGATTGTCAAACTAAATTTCACTAAGGGCCAGACATGTAGAGTTTATGACGTGCTTTTGTTACTGCATGTCACTTCTTTTTTTAACTTTTTGGTAGCTTTTTTCCTCATTTTTGTTGTTTTCTTTCCGACTTTTTTGTGGCTTTCTCAGACATTTTTCACCTTTTTGTAAATTTGTTGCTTTTTCCGACATTTTTTGTACGCTTTTTGTCACATTTTTGTTGACATGAAGCCCTACAAAAGTCATCAAAAGAGTTCCTTAGCCATCCTAGAATTTAGCAAATCAAGCAAAAACAAAGATGATGCGTTTCTCAGCCTGAATATGAAAACTCTCTCTCTGCTTCTTCTGGGGGAATATCGGAGTCTCCGAGTAGCAAATCTGCCAAATGTCTGCTTTGAATGTCAGGTAATTGCAGTTTAAAAAACACTTTGTGTTTTTGGTTTGGCGCACGACTAGGAGGGCCAAAATGTATTGTGAACCCAAATTGATAATTGATATACGGGCCGGTTCTAAATCTGCCAGGGGCCGGATTTGGCCCGCGGGCCTTGAGTTTGACACACGTGACTTAAAAGGTCTGGATCGGATTTTTATTTCAGCTCAGAGGTCCGGAACGATTGGCGATAACAAAACAACAGTTAATCAACTGACTTTTAACTTTTTTTCCCAGCTTATTTGTCGGGGTTTTTCCAACGTTCATGTAATTCTGTCCGACGCTTTTATCAAAGTGTTATCAGCTTTTTTGACATTGTTTTTTTACACCTTTTTCTGTTTTTTGTCGTCTCCTTTTACGAAATCTTTCCGCTGTTTTCCCATGTACTGCATAATAACCCTTGTGTTGACTTTGGGTCACATAGACCCGTTTTGTTTTATAATCAGAAAATATGGGACGTAGAAATAAGCGCTGAAATGTGTAGAAGAAAAATTTAAAATGTTGGAAAAAGCAAAAACTGTGAAAAAAGGCGTCAAAAAACATTAAAAAGTCTTTTTCAAGGTTGAAGGGAAGACAACACAAGGGTTAAACATCGCTAACAATTGACTGATCAATAGAAATATTAAACGTTCATGACTCAACACGTTCTCACTCCCATCTCGTAAAATACGGACGCTCGGTCAGGTGCCCGTTTGTCATCGTTGTTGACGCTACAAATCTCCTTTAGTGTCAGATCTAAACGCGCTTGGTCGGGACTATTGGCGTCCCTTTAGACGCAGTTATGTTAAGGAAAAGGTCGTGGGTGGGCTTACATTTCCGTGACTTGTGGCAATAACGGGACGGTTAAAGACACACACGGGACACAAAGCCCGGTCTCCTGGGTGAAAGTCCTGTGTCTGACCCATCCTCCACCCCGACCAGCCTCCCTAAGTGGAATTTCCCCCTTACATACTACTCGCTAAACCCTGTGTAGCTGCTGCTCTCCCCGGTACGTTCTACAAACACACTGAAGGACGCTTTTTTCGTCGCTTCACACGCTGACAGCCACTGTCCAAACGTCCGTGTTTTACGAGTTCGGAGTGAGAGCGGGTCGTGACTTCATAACGCTCCATAACTTATCGTGTTCTGTATTGTGACGCGAGGTTTAAGGTGTCCGCGGCGGACTGACTTGCCTTTGTGTCCAGACAGCAGACCTTGGTCGGGACTTTGAGAAGTCCGAGTTCAGGGTGACAAATGATCGGACGACTTTCAGGAGAAAATGTAGCAGTTATATTTTAATGATTGTGTAGAATAATGTTCTTACTAGTTGCAGATCAATACAATAAGAATGTAAAAGCTTTCCATAAGAGACCAAGTGCGTGTTTTGGTTAGAGATGGTCCGATACCATTCTTTGCTTCCCGATACCGATTCCGATACCTGAACTTGCGTATCGGCCGATACCGAGTACCGATCTGATACCAGTGTGTCATATATTTTATTATGTTTTAACAGCTGTATACTACTATCCCTGAATGGATGATATAATGTATAACAGCTGTATACTACTATTCCTGTATGGATGTGATATGATGTATAACAGCTGTATACTACTATCCCTGTATGATGATATGATGTATAACAGCTGTATACTACTATCCCTGAATGGATGATATGATGTATAACAGCTGTATACTACTATCCCTGTATGGATGATATGATGTATAACAGTTGTATACTACTATCCCTGTATGGATGATATGATTTCTATCTTTGTTGTCGGTCTGGCTCAGGTTAAACTCTTTGTGAAACAATGAACGCCCCAGAACTTTCTTTTATTCTGCAGTTTGACAGTCAGTCATAACGGAAAAAGAACATATATAAACTACTTTAACGTAGATTTTCTTTAGGGCTTTATTACGTGGTATCGGATCGGTGCATTAACTCCAGTACTTCCCCATACCGATACCAGTGTTTTAAGCAGTATCGGAGCCAATACCGATACTGGTATCTGCTCATCTCTAGTTTTGGTGTATGCTTATTGCACACGAGTTGTGTGCTGTCATAGAGATGGTGGTTCCCGGAACAAAGGAAACTCTGACGCATAGATGGTTTAGCTTAAGCTGTAAATATAAGACAGTTAGGGGTCACGTTGGCCTCGACCAAAGTACACTGAGTAATAATAACATATGAGGACGAGACATAATACAGTGGCGGGGTGTTGTGTGAAGACAGCAGTCCTGGTGCGGAAGAAGAAGAGGGGGCCCAAGAAAGAAAGTAAATTTGATGAGGGGAAGAATAGAGATCCGACAGTCTAGAGATACGCGAACCGGCTCCGGATTTTTGTCTGTTGCTAAAAGCGTTATCGATCTTCTCATCTAGCTCTCTGTAAGAAGGCGATGAGGTGAAGAATAAGGTGAATGACATCAGGTCTGACTTACAAACAGCAGCAGCAGCACTGGAGTCACTAGGATCCCCTGCAGGACAGAAAGACACCGTTACAGCTCCGCCCCCCCGCACAGCTCACGCTCACGTTTCAGTACCGCGCCAAAACTTACCAGGAAGCTTCCAAACGCCGAGTTAAAGATGGCAGCAGCCTGGAAACACACACACACACACACACACACACACACACACACACACACACACACACACACACACACACACACACACACACACACACACACACACACACACACACACACACACACACACACACACACACACACACTTTTCATTATTACACCATTTGTCAAACACTGGTGGATAATGACCTCATTGTGTTATAGTGTGTGTGTGTGTGTGTGTGTGTGTGTGTGTGTGTGTGTGTGCGCGTGTGTTACCTCGTTGCCTCCGACAGCCTTGGTGAGAATAACAGCCGAAGAGACCGGAGGGGGCATGCAGCTCACCGTCTGTAACCTGGGCAACCACAGCAGGGGGGGGATGAAGGAGAATCAATCGTCATCAATGGTTTCTACCAGTAAGAATATTTCTCCTTCCTCTGCTGCCGTCCATTAAAAAGGTCAGAGGTCAGGGAGCTTTGCATGTGGCTAACGTGGCTCCTTGTTAAACGGTAACTTTTGAGTATAAGTGACTCATTTTGACAATTGCACCTTCAGTTTCCGTCCACTAAAAGTTCTGCTGTTGCCGCTGACAGGCTCAGATTATTATTCTAAGTGTCTGACAACATTATGGAAAGGATCCTACAGAGATAGACCTAGATATTATTTTTGTTTATTATAAAATAGCCCCTAAATCGCCTTCACCAAACCCACCAGACTCCAAACAAACAGTCATTTTTGCGTTTATGGAGCCAGCATATTTCCACATGTAAATATGGTTGACTCTTTCATCCAAAGCGACTTCCAATTGAAACGGACACACCGATGGAGCAGCATCGGGAGCATTTTCGGGGTTCGGTGTCTTGCCCGAGGACATTTCGACATGGGACTGCAGGGCCAGGGACCTTCTGATTGGACGACGGATTTTAAACCTGAGCCACAGCCGCAATTAAGGGTTGATTTCAACCCAAACCAGGGTGGCGATAGCGATGTCGGGGCTGTTTCATGTCAAACAAAAAGGATCTTACTCTTTAACAACAAGGTCTATCTCTGTAGGGATCCTTCCCATAATGTTAGTCAGACACTTAGAATAATAATCTGAGCCTGTCAGCGGTAAAAACAACTTTTATTGGACGGAAACTGACAGTGCACAAGTGCCCAATTGTTACATTGCAGCTAGTTTCTTGCTTAAAAAAGGTGCTCTAAGCGATGTTGGGTGACGGCACTTCTTGTTGACGTTCGAAGTATTTTCAAACAAAATGGAGGCTAGCTCGCCCCTTCCTCCTCCTCATCCCGTCCCCCTCCCTTCCGTGCACTAATCAACGGGGTAAGCTTCGCTTCAGAGCTCAAACCTCCTATGGCGCCATTTTGATGCTACAAAGCGATCACCCCCCGTTAGCATCCCATTGACTGCCATTCATTTTGACGTCACTTTGACAGAGAATAACTTTACATCTGAAGCGTTTAAAGACTCTATTTGTCCGTTGTTAATTTATAAAGAAACACGACAACGTATAAAAGGCTCCATTACCTTGTACCTCACGTTATGGCTCCGTAGCAGACGTTTTTATAAAAATAGGCTAACGATTGTGTCATAACCACGAGACTTACTGTCTCATAGTAGAGGAATTACCGTATAGTCCAGGAGAAGCTCTCAGGCAGTTTGGACTTCCATTAGCTGGTTAAGTGTAATTACTAATGTTAACTATCATGTTAGTGATCAGTAATTAGCCTGTGCCTATGTTATCTCCTTACATATACCTACGCTCTCCGTCTCTGCTAGATTGGGAATGATTGAGATTTCTCTTGGCACAGCTACCAGAAGACTTCCAACTTTCAGACAGGTTGCTCACGTCACATCTACGTCTTCAAGCTCAGTTGGAGGCTGCTCAGTAACGCTCAGCCATCACCGGAAAAGAGCTTCTAATGTCCTTCACTGGTCTCCGTCCAGAGACACGGGATCTGGTGCTCCATTATATATACTGTCTATGGCACTAACCCCCAACCCCTAAATTCTTCTTGTCGTTATTGGCTGGACGGTGGAAGACTGTTTGATATGTTTGGTGGTGCAGGTTGGCACAGTTTGTTTTCGTTGGCGTTTGTGGAGCCTGGGCTGTCTACAGAGACCGCGTTTCTTTACAGTGTGTTCAGGGGACAGGCAGCTACCGGAGAGTGAGGAGATGTTTGCTGTATGGGACAAAAAATGTTGTAGCCTAAAGGCAGCTACACACCAGCCCGATAATCGTCCGTAGGACAGTCTGGCGAGGTCAGTGACTCGAGTCTGTTCGGCGTGTTCCGTGCCATCGTCTGTCCGAGGAGCCGTCGGCCTTCATTTGGGCCGACCTGACATGTTCAGGCAGAGACAGGACAGTCGGGACTCACCCGGGAATGACGAGCGGGATGAGCGTGACTAGAGTCTCTCAAAATCTGGAGAAAATCTTTTAAACTGACCTTTGTTGATCTGAAATGAAGACAGATTCAGCGACTGCACGGCCTATTTCTCGCTTAAAATGTTTTCAGAAACACATTTCGGTGAACTATTTTAGTACGATGTGTAAGTGCCAGTAACGGCCGGGTAAAAAATCCAAAATCCGGAAGCAGAAGTCAGACCCACGTGATGCATTTGTCCAATCAACTGCCGGTTTTCATTTTTTGGGCAACAATACAGATTAGCGCCGCCTGCTGTTATGAAGATGTATTACGTCTCGTCTCTTCGGTGTGTTCTGAGGCATTTTTTGGACCAACTCGGGGAGACTGATCAGTCCAACGGCCTTTTCTGCCGACGGTCGGCAGTCTGGTTGGTCTGGAACGGCCTTAAAAATGCGTGAGAGCTTAGAGCACCTTTAAAACTAGGCCAATTTAAAAAAAAAAGTTGCTCCATCAGACACAAAAAAACAGGAAAATAGAGTACAGGTTGAGAAATACCGACGTTACAGTTTAACCTCTCTTGTGTCTCTTTAAGAGAGACGTAAGGACGAAGGAGTTTATTTAATATTTACATTTAACAGGACATCCTCGCTCACTCCAGATGACAACGGTCCCATAGTGTGTACAGGCCCGTAGCCAGCCTAGTGGAAGGGGGGGGGGGTTCTTTTTTTCGAGAAGTGGACCTTTTTGCAGTTTTTCCCTCATTTTGTATTTTACTTCTGAGGTTCAACCACCCAAACCCCCGCTTTCTACGGGCCTAGTGGAGAAATAACTAGTAACAGGACGCCTAATGTCTGTCCCTCTCCAAACGTAACCTAACCCTAATTCTAAACATCTTTTAAAAAGGTCTGTCGCAAAAGTCAGGACAGACCAAAATGTCCTCACTTTTCAAAAATCTCCCCCAAACACTGAAAGTGGTCCTCATAAATATAGATGAACAAGTACACACACGTTGCAGTGAATGTGGCTCTTTGTGTGTGTACACAACTCGCCCTTCAGGTACAGTCAGCCAGGGACCTAGAAATAAAGGATGGCATTCACACACATTCACTCACACTCCCACACACACACACACACACACACACACACACACACACACACACACACACACACACACACACACACACACACACACACACACACACACACACACACACAAAGAGAGCCACACACACACACACACACACACAGAGCCACACACACAGAGCCACACACACAGAGAGCCACCCACACCCACACACCCCCTACCCTCTGAGCAGCCATTGGTCGATGGCGGTGAGTGCGAGCACTTTGAGCAGCAGCCAGACGACCAGCGGGAAGAAGACGAGCGTGAAGGACTGAACGAACAGGTGGAGCCGGACGTGAAGCAGCGCACTGGTCAACTCCTGCAGACAGATATCAGTTATCATCACTCACACACACACACACACACACACATCATTCATCAGCTGATCCAACGTCTACATTAGGGCCGCGTATCGCCACTGACTTCCTGACTCGATGTGAATCTGATTCACAAAGTACGCATTTGATTTGATTCGATTCAATATGGATTCAATTAAAGATAAAACCAACTTCCCTCGATACGAAAGAGCTTCTCAGAGAACTAATGCTGTAAATAAAGAGGGTTTTCCACCGTTATAAGGTTAAGGTGCAGCAATCCGAGACGTTTGGGCAGCACCTAAACCGAATGAAAGTAACTTTATATATATATATATATATATATATATATATATATATATATATATATATATATATATATATATATATCTTTTTTTATTCCTAGTTTTTAATCACTTTTGACTCTTTGACGACAATGTTGCTGAGGGTGAATTGACCCCTCCAGCAGTTACATTAAAGCTTTAGTGCATAACTTTTATATATTAACAACCGTCCGTTACATTCGAGCAGTTGCCAAATGAGCGATCACGGAAGGCTTGTATCATGTGGACGCGCAACAGAATTATTGTCGTTACTTAGAATTCCTCATGGGGGCGACAGAAACTGAGCACTATAGCTTTAACGTACTTTTTCAACACAAAGTGTAAACCTAATCTGTGAAAATGGCCATGCCAGTTTTTTCCCCTCATCAAAATTTCGCTTAACTTTGGAGCGTTATATTGCATGACGTGAATTCCTTAGAGATCGTGTAGTTGAACGTGATACCGACATCTTCCCTCTAGCTTTAAAACGGAGCCTCTTAAAAAAGGTCCACCTCTGGATGTTATGAGTCGACATCGCATCATTCAAATAAACATCGATTTGAATCGATCACGCAGCTTTTTGTCATTCTGGGTCAAAATGAAAACATTTTTCCAATGTTTTGGTCGTCTTTTTCGACACTTTCGTGGGTTTTTTAAAGCTTTTTTCCCCCAATTTTCTGTCACTTTTTCCGGTCTTTGTCGAGTTTAGCTGTTTTTTTTTACGTTTGTTTTTTTTTTGCTGTTTTTGAAGCTTTTTCGGACTTTTCTGTCACTGTTTTCCAAGTTTTTGAACGCATCTTTTCAACCTTCTATCAATTGTTTTTTTTTAAATGCTATAAAATCTAATAAAAATACCCAAATTAATTGAACGTACTGAACTGATAATTTATTTTCCACTGAAGAACGTTGTATGGAACCGTCCACGTTATTTTTTTTGGAACAATTTGTCGAAAGAAACCCACATTTTTTATATAGAGACTTTTTGAAAATGGGTCAAATTTGACCCGAGGTCAACCGGATCGGTAGCCTGGGAAAACCCTGACGAACTTTCGGCAAATTTGAGATTTGCTCTGCCAGTCCGTCTGGCCGAGAGCCCATTCAAGCCCATTTCCAATTTTTCCAAAATCGAGGCACCAATCACAACCGTTGAGCTTTACACGATGACGACAGCGCAGCGACACGGCGGCCACTGAAGCCCGTTGATGCCGCTGTCGCTGCTACGTCACCCGGATCTTTGGTCTGATTGGCTGAAGGACTATCCAATTGCGTCCAGAGGCATTTGAGCGGCGTCCGTTGGTGACGCCCCTTTGGAAATGGGCTGTGAATGAAGCTTCCCCAGTCCCGCTCTCAGTTACAGCTGAGAAGGGTCTGGTGTCAACCAGGCTAACGGGACGGTTAAACCCAGCCCAAGTTTCCACAGTGACAGCGAGAGGAGCAGTGCGTTGTTGTCTCTTACCTCCGTTTTCAGCGAGAGGCCGCTGTTGAAAAAAATGAGCGAGACGGCGACGTACGCGATGGTGATCTCCGGCTTTAACGGCCCTGAGAGAGGAAAGAAAAGAAAATGTATTTACAACTGACATACCTTTACTTTGTATTTCCATTTTAGGCCACTTCATCTACGCCACTACATCTCAGAGCCAATTATTGTACCATTTACTCCACTGCATTTATTCGACAAGTTGCTCTTTACGTTAAAAAAACAACATAATATGATGCAGTACTACTCTACTAATCTACCCAGTAGTACACAAAGTATCTCAAATCGGCTCCACGTTGACAAACACTAAAATGCACGTACATGTATGCGTTAGTGATGAATAGTAATTTAAATCACAGACTCGCTCGGTGCTGATTTATTCATATTAACCAAAGACATGTTTTCCAGCCACTCTGTTCGTATTCGTGGGGGAAAAAAAGCACTTGGCTGCAACTTCTGCTGTTAGAAGCAGGAGTTCACGAGGAGCACTTGAAGGCAGCATCTGAGGCAGTAGCAGCACAGGAGCTTATCTAATCTACAGGATAAGATGTGAAGGTGTGACTGAGCTGATCTCAGACTTCACTTATATCAGTGAAGGTGATAACTGTGTGAATTACCTCTCAGATAAAGTCGTTTTTATCTATATCACTTTTCTACTACTCGTCAAAACCTGAAAAAAATGCATTGCTAAGTTTGAGTAAAATGAGTAAATAATAAAGATATGATGTAAGCCCATAACACTGTGTTCGTGCATGCGCATTTACGGGAGCGCGGAGAGGTGGGTGAAATACAACCTGACGTACTGCTGAATGCAACGTGTCACTGCAGTGCCAGGTAATGGAGGGCGAAGGGCACACACACACACAGTTCCATCTTGTATGTGAACTTCGAACAAAACTTCCTTTAGAAAATCGCGAAATTTAGAGCACCGTTTCTTTTATTAAATATATTAGTTATAAAAATCAATTAAAAAATATTTGCTTAACTTGACATAATCAACAAGACCCAAACTTGAATTCGGCGTACATCATGTACATGAATGAACACGTATTTGAGTAGACATTTCACTATTCTGATCACTTTTCTAGTAATTCTTACAGTCTACGTTCCGGGGCGATGGGCCAAACAGAGTTAAACAAAGTCTTAAAGTTGGCAGTTTATTTAAAGTAAAATAACTGGCTGATAAAAACCACTCCTACGCCGATTTCTCAGGTGACTTCTAACGATTAATATAAGGTCTTAATCCTTCCTCTACGAAATCATCTGTGATGTGAAGCTAACAGTAAAGATAAAGAGGGGGGAACTAGTTCTAAGTATGGCACAGACGTACCAAAAGTAGCCGCCTCTGTGAGTAATTAATATAACACATGATCTGGTGTTTGTAAGACAGTTGTATTCACGTGCAGATATTGTTGAGCGACAGCAGTGAACTTCAGTGGATGTTCAGAGCCAAACTCGGACATCACTCACCTCCTCTGACACCGACGCTGGGCTGCAGTTTGGCCGATAAGATGACCAGCACTATCCCGAAGATGAACCATTCCTTCCGTACCCTCGCCAGGAGGCCCATGTTTCAGCCCCGGGGGTCACCCCGCCCGGCCCCCGTTACACCTGCCGGACCGAACTTTTACAACTCTTCAGCTTCTTTTCTGGAGCTTTTTTCTGTCAAAAATCAGAAGCCGAACAACCGGAGCAACTTCCGGACACATGAGCTACATCAAGGCCGTAAATACTGAAGGAGAGGCGCAGCACAGTTTGTATAAATTACCGTATCACAGCTAAAAACAACATACCGTAAATACCGACACAGGAGCTACACATACAGTCTATGGAGCTACATCCAGGCCGTAAATACTGAAGGAGAGGCGCAGCACAGTTTGTATAAATTACCGTATCACAGCTGAAAACAACATACCGTAAATACCGACACAGGAGCTACACATACAGTCTATGGAGCTACATCCAGGCCGTAAATACTGAAGGAGAGGCGCAGCACAGTTTGTATAAATTACCGTATCACAGCTGAAAACATCATACCGTAAATACCATGGAATGCCATTTTCTTCTATATTAAATAAATATGCCTATAAAATACATCCTGAACTACATAAATGACTCATGTATATATTTTATATAATTTACATATAAACAGACATGTATAAAGTACTAGAGTAAAAGTACAAGTGCTCTATCAAAAAAGTGACTTGAGTAGAAGTTGAAGTGCTCTTCAAGCACCACACTTAAGTGGAAATACTAAAGTATTCAACATTTGTTGTACTGCAAGTAGTTTATTTTAAAATGTACTACTCAAGTACTGAAAGTAAAAGTACAAGTATTGTGTTATGTAGTTATTAAAGAAAGCAGTCAAAAGTTTGAATATCATATTGTTTATATTATGTCAAATGTTTTAGCCTAACGAGTAACGATGCGGCACTTAAAAAATGTATCGGAGTAAAAGTATTAAACTCATCGAAAATATGTACTGAAAAGTGGAAGTAGGAGAAAAATAATCAAATAAAATGATACTCCAGTAGAGTACAGATACAGCCTTTTAGTACTTAAGTACAGTAGTGAAGTAGTTCTACTTCGTCACTATGCATGTGCATATAAATGAAAACGTAAATATATGAGGCATTTTTATTCTTATTCTGATTATTAGTGGAATATAAAAAGGTCCATGTAACACGGCTGTTCCCGGTTCAAGTCCATCATGGGACTGTTGTTGCATGGCCACTTTCTCCCCCCTCCTCCACCCCCCCGCCCCCTCACACACACATTTCCTGTCACCTCGCAACTTTATGGTGTCAAATAAAAGTAAAAAAATGCCCCAAAAAGTAACTGAGTGAGTCATGCAGGCAGCAATGTGAAGCAGTACTAATGCACAGTGGTGCGTTGAGCTAAATGCTAACTTGCTCACAATGACAACATGATTATTAGAAGGCAGTGTTTCCTCTATGTTGATTTTGTAGTGGCGGTCCGCCACGGCAAAATGTCTGCCGCCACGGTATCAGAAATAGGGCAGACGCACAATGTAGTCGCGGCTGCCTTTTAAATGATCCTGCCGACATAATGCACCCCCCCGTTGGCTGCCGCTCACATTGCAATTTAACAACAAGTAGAACTATTCAGAGGGTATTGGACCCGTCCAGTTTAACAAGTAGAACTATTCAGAGGTTATTGGGCCCGTCCAGTTTAACAACAAGTAGAACTATTCAGAGAGTATTGGACCCGTCCAGTTTAACAACCAGTAGAACTATTCAGAGGTTATTGGGCCCGTCCACTTTAACAACCAGTAGAACTATTCAGAGGGTATTGGGCCCGTCCACTTTAACAACCAGTAGAACTATTCAGAGAGTATTGGGCCCGTCCAGTTTAACAACCAGTAGAACTATTCAGAGGTTATTGGGCCCGTCCAGTTTAACAACCAG
Organism: Zingel zingel; assembly: GCA_023566125.1. Classification (NCBI taxonomy): domain Eukaryota; kingdom Metazoa; phylum Chordata; class Actinopteri; order Perciformes; family Percidae; genus Zingel; species Zingel zingel. The sequence continues at coordinate 22,189,067 of CM042336.1, read as the reverse complement.
TAGAACTATTCAGAGGTTATTGGGCCCGTCCAGTTTAACAACCAGTAGAACTATTCAGAGAGTATTGGACCCGTCCACTTTAACAACCAGTAGAACTATTCAGAGGTTATTGGGCCCGTCCAGTTTAACAACCAGTAGAACTATTCAGAGGTTATTGGGCCCGTCCAGTTTAACAACCAGTAGAACTATTCAGAGGTTATTGGGCCCGTCCAGTTTAACAACCAGTAGAACTATTCAGAGGTTATTGGGCCCGTCCAGTTTAACAACCAGTAGAACTATTCAGAGGTTATTCGGCCCGTCCAGTTTAACAAGTAGAACTATTCAGAGGGTATTGGGCCCGTCCAGTTTAACAACCAGTAGAACTATTCAGAGGGTATTGGGCCCGTCCAGTTTAACTCCACATACTGTTGTGTTGATGCAGTTTATTGTCAAAACGTTCGCTTTCTTCTGAGTCGACTATTAAACCAAAAGCTCCACCAAAAACGTCACCGCGGTGGGTCCGTTCTGATTGGACAACGTTCAACTTGTCAGTTCTGTGAGCTCATCGTCCTGATATCAAACATCTGGAAACATTAAAACGGGGTAAGCGAGTCAGTGTAATAGAATATAAATGTGGTTGTTCGGACAGACCTGGCTCCACCGCTAAAGAAAAATCCTAAAGGAAACACTGGACGGTCATTTTTACCAAAGTTATTGCACACAATGTCCCTGCTAATCCATCCGATAGAACGTGGACGTCTGGACAGAATTTCCTGGAAATCCATGCGATATTTGTTGAGATATTTCACAAGATGCAACTTTTAGTTTTTCTGGGTCAGAATATTAAAATTAAAACCGACACTTTTTTATTTTTCACAAAGTTCTTTTTTTTCTGCGTTTTTTTTAAGACATTTTTGTTGTTTTTAAACCACGTTTTTGAAGCTTTCTCCGACATTCCTGTCACTTACTTTTCTCTATGTTTCTGTCTCTTTTTCCGAAGTTCTTTTGTCTTTTGTTTTTCTTCAAATGCCATAAAATTGAATAAAACACCCAAATTCAATGAAAGTAGTGAACTGATCATTTATTTTACTTGTAAGAGCGTCATACAGAACCATCAACGTTATTATTATTATTATTTATTTTTACAATTTGATTGAAAGAAACTTGAATTTATGATATAGAAACTTTTTGAAAATGGGTCAAATTTGACCTGAGGACAACAGGAGGGTTAACCCAGAGTCAGATTTAGAAAGTTGACATCGTGGAGATATCTTGAGCTGATCATGGCTGTGTATAATGAGGAAAATACAGGTTTAACACGCCTCTTATGTGTTTATTATGTTGACAAGGAAGTGAGATTATATCACGTAACACATTCATAGTATATAAAATACATACACTATATCAAACAGCTGTGTGTTTGACTTCCTCCTGTTTTAAAGAACATTAGTATGATTATCTGATAGAGAGTTAGTACCAGGCAGTAGCAGAACTATCTGTAGAGGCCCTGATGTCGTCCACTCTCTTTCCAAGCGATCAGTCGTCGCAGGGCGGCGGGGGAGGCCGACTCCACGTCGGCGCTGAATTTCCAGATCAGGGAGTGAGCGCGAGCGTTGGCTGCCAACACCTGACAGGAGACACGGTGAAGATTGTTGCTGTGGGATTAGTCTATATCAGTGGTTCTCAAATGGGGGTACGTGTCCCCCTACGGGTACTCTGGAGGACTGCAGGGGGTACGTGTCCCCCTAGAGGTACTCTGGACTCTAGAGGACTGCAGGGGGTACGTGTCCCCCTAGAGGTACTCTGGAGGACTGCAGGGGGTATGTGTCCCCCTAGAGGTACTCTGGAGGACTGCAGGGGCTACGTGTCCCCATAGGGGTACTGTGGAGGACTGCAGGGGGTATGTGTCCCCCTAGAGGTACTCTGGAGGACTGAAGGGGGTATGTGTCCCCCTAGAGGTACTCTGGAGGACTGCAGGGGCTACGTGTCCCCATAGGGGTACTGTGGAGGACTGCAGGGGGTACGTGTCCCTCTAGGGGTACTCTGGAGGACTGCAGGGGGTACGTGACATTATTAGCAAAATGTTTTTCAGTTCCAAGGCTGGAGTTACTTCTACTGTCTTTTTTTTCTCCAAGTTTGTCGCTTTTTCCAAAGTTTTTGTCTCTGTTTTTGAAGTTTGCCACCTTTTTTTGACGGTCTTGTCGTCTGTTTTGACCTTTTCTTGCCTTTCTTCCTTCCTTCTTTCTACTGTGTTTTTTATCTAAGTTTTTGTTACTATTTCCGACCTATTCTTGCCTTCCTTCCTTCTTTCTCCCGTCTTTTTCCAAGTTTTTGTCTCCTTTTTCCATCATCATTTAACTGATTTCCAGGTCCGAGGCTGTTGTTTAGTAAATCTATCGCCAACATCGCAGTATTCTTCCTCTTTATAGAGACTTAAATTCCGACGGATGGCCTTCTTTCCGGCCGTATGTCCATCCTCTTCCTCTGTCTTTGTGTTGGCGTTCTAACCTCCGGTGGATTTCTGAGGACTTTGGTTAATTGCTCCTCAGATCTCTGCAGGGTAAATCCAGACAGCTAGCTAGACTATCTGTCCAATCTGAGCTTTCTGTTTCACGACTAAAACTACTTTTGAATGTACACACGTTCCACCAAAACAAGTTCCTTCCCGAGACTATTTTGCAGAGGCACCGTGGCTCCGTCCGACTGTGATTGGTTTAAAGAAATGCCTATAAACCAGAGCACGTCTTTCTCCCATCCCGGAATGCTGTGCGGACTAGCCAGACCCTCCTCCGCGGCGCTGTGGAGGAAGGTCTGGCAAAGCGAGACTACTGGTGGATAAACTGACATGGGAGCTTGTAGCTCGGACCAAAAGTTCGACGGACATTTTGACTCGTCGTAGTAGAAAAAGCACACGTGTTACTGATGGTGTTAACGTTTTATTCAAGTGTCCTGGTAAGCATGACAGTGAGCCAGAAAGCAAAATATCAGTACCCTGAATCTGAAGCAGCTAATTGGAATTCAGCCATTAATTAATGTAGCTATTTCTACCCGTGCTGTCACGTGTTAAATGTCTATGAAAAATAGGGATGTAACGATGCATCGTTAATCGGTTACAAATCGATATAAATGTGTAAAGATTACAACCGGTTGAGATAAAAATGAAGGTGATGACATTTTCAAACAGCCTAGAACGTAATCTGCTTTTTTTTTTTCTAATTTAGTTATTTGGATGTGGGACTTGTTTTAAAAATCTATTTTTTTTTTAATTTAATTTGTGTTCTTTAAGATAAAATACAATTTCAGTGTCACTTTTGATGAGAGGACACAACTGTTGTTTTGCACAGTTTATTTAAATAAAGGAATATTTTTTCAGGGAGACCTCCAGCTCACCCAGTGAGAGCGTGCGCCCCATGCTGGCTGAGTCCTTTGCAGTGGTTTGAGTCCGACCGGCGGCCCTTTGCTGCGTGTCACCCCCCATCTCTCTCTCCCACCTTTCCTGTCTTTCCACTGTTGCTATCAAATAAAGGGCAAAGCCCCCCAAAAAATTATCTTTAAATAAAGGAATATTTTTCAGTCATTTGTTTGCAGCTCATTCTGTCAAAAAAAAATCCTGAGAAAATTGTATCGTGGACTCAAACTTCCAAATGTGCTACAGAAAGCCCCAAAACAAGTGTAGAAATTCATTAAAGGAACTGTACCTGAGCTTTCTGCAGCAGAGCCACATCTCCCAGCTCACACGCAACTTCATAACCCTGCAGGAAGTTCTCACACGCTCTCGTATACTGGCTCTACACACGCGCACACACACGCACACACACACACACACACACATAGAAAAGATAAGATGAAACTTTATTTATCTTGAGGGAAAGGGAGTACAACGTGGGAAGAGTGCACATATAAAAAGTCTAAGATAACAAAAGAAAGACATTTGTTGTATTTGAGGTTCTACGTTTGTAATGATTTCTACCTGAACTTCAACTATTTTAATCAAATAGACACATACAAATGTAAATATTTGTTCATTTAGGTGCTTACGAAGTGGGGTCCAAAAACCAGGGTACACAGTATACTTGTGGGGTCTGCACAGCTTTGTGGGCCCAAAATGCTGTACCCCACAAGGTTAAAGGTCTGTTTGAGGGTTAAAACTTGGTTTTAGGATTAGGGTTAGAATTAGGTTATGGTTAGGGTGAGGGTAAGGGTTAAGGTTAGGCATTTAGTGGTGATGGTTAAGGTGAGGGTAAGGGGCTAGGGAATGCATTATGTCAATGACGGGTCCCCACAAAGATAGTGAAACAAACGTGTGTGTGTGTGTGTGTGTGTGTGTGTGTCATACCGTTGTGTGGTAGATATTGCCCAGACACAAGAAGGCATCCACCAGGTTGTGTTGCAGCCCGTTGCAACGTGAGATGTCGGCTAACTTCTCCAGACACTTGAGCGTGTCTTGTATGTTTCCCTCACTGACGCGCACACACACACACACACACACACACACACACACACACACACACACACACACACACACACACACACACACACACACACACACACACACACACACACACACACACACACACACACACACACAGTGAATCTATTGGCACCTGCTTTTCAGTGTCGGTACGAATGTTTATCTTGTGTGTCTGTGTGTGTGTGTGTGTGTGTGTGTGTGTGTACCTCTCTATAGACTTGGCCATGGCCTTGTAGGACTTCCCCAGCTTGTCTGCATCCTGCAGTGTGCCGGAAATCTCCATGCAAGTGTTGAAGAACTGGACACACAAACATGTAGACACACACACACTTTTTTTTACTAAATAAAATAGTTACATATTTATGTATGTATGTTCTTTATTTTATTTTCCTGCCACAGACTATTGAAAGACGGGCTAACACATTGTTCGTTTTGGTCATTTCAAAGGATTTAATGACATTCAAACCTATAAAGGAGCGCTTTACACACACACACACACACACACACACACACACACACACACACACACACACACACACACACACACACACACACACCTGTTTGGCTGTGTCATTGTCTCCTGCGCTCTGATAGGTCAGTCCCAGTCGATAGGCACCCTCCCATTCGATCTGTTTGTCTTCAGCTGAAACAGACATCAGTAACTACACAGCTCTCCTGTTTTATTACATTACAAACATCTAGTCTTCTCTGCTAATCAGAGCAGGAAAAAGCTAAATCTCTGACGTGTTTTCACATGCTATGTTACATACTGTCGCTGGCCACTACTGCTTTTTTTTCTATTGGTATTTACATACCATAGTACACACAGTGAATATAATAATTATACTCACAAATGTACACACATTGATCAATATAAAACTAAACTACACGAGAAAGCAGAATAAAACTAAACAAAATAATTTTTGAATGAAGAAAACGATAACAAATAGGTATATAAAATAAATTTCTGCCTCAGTTCTTCCCCCATCCCTCAAATCCCTGGCCTTGGTGTACCTACACTCAGTAGCCATGCTGTAGCCCTTGTAGAGCAGCTTCAGGGCCTGGTCGTAGTCGGCAGCCTCCAGCGGAGCGTCGGCCAGCCGGCTGTAGATCCTCCACAGTGCCTCGCGGGCCCGGAGCCTCAGGGGCCGACCGTCCGAGTCCACCCAGTCTCCTTCCTCCGCCTGCTTCAGGCACAGCTCCGCCTGCTGCCTGGCCTGCTCCAGCTCGCCTGCGAGGACATTGAGTCGGTCTCAATCAGCTTCAATGCACGCTGTTTCACCTATCACTCTATTAGGGCGTAGTTTGGTTTATAAAATGTCAGAAAATGGTGAAAAATGTGGATCAGTGTTTCCCCAAAAAGCCCAAGATGACGTCCTCAAAATGTCTCGTTTTGTCCACAACTCAAAGATATTCAGATTACTGTCACAGAGAAGAGAAGATACTAGAAGATATTCAGATTACTGTCCCAGAGGAGAGAAGAGACTAGAAGATATTCAGATTACTGTCACAGAGGAGAGAAGAAACTAGAAGATATTCAGATTACTGTCCCAGAGGAGAGAAGATACTAGAAGATATTCAGATTACTGTCCCAGAGGAGAGAAGAGACTAGAAGATATTCAGATTACTGTCCCAGAGGAGAGAAGAGACTAGAAGATATTCAGATTACTGTCCCAGAGGAGAGAAGAGACTAGAAGATTTACGTTTACGTTAATTGGTTTTACGTTTTTAACTCAAACCAATTAATCGATGATCAAAACAGTTGACAATGAATTCAATAGTTGACAACTAATTAATCTTTGCGGCCCCTAATTTCCCTGTTGTCATGGTTGTGTTCATCCCTTGTAATAGAAAATGTCTAATCTGTTATACTGTTGCTTAGGCTTTCTTTTTTTAATAGAAAATGTCGCGATTCGATATTGATTTTTAGGCTCAAGACACACGATTAAAAATCGATTTTCCACTCAAAAACGATTCTCGATTAAAAAAACATTAATTTTCGTTACTTCTAAAATAAAAAATATGAATTGATTTTTCGGTAGAGCTGGAATCGCGATACGAATGTGAATAGATTTTTTTTTGCACACCCCTAATGTCTAATCTGTTATACTGTCGCTTAGGGACCGTTCGGTATTTATGGAATGGACCACCGGAGGAAAATAGGGGTGGGTCATGTCTTTTTATTTTATGTTGAGGGGAGGGTCACCCAACTTTTTTATTCATGAAAAGAGCAAAATTTCAAAGTGGCTTGTTTGGTGCATATTTATCCATGTAGCTCTCAGTCTCGGCCCCCTAGCAGATGGGTCTGACCGCATACACGGAGTTTGCTGGGGGGGCAAGAGGAGCACTCCTTGTTGCTCTTTGATAACCACGGAGCTGCTGAGCAACCTTTCTTTGGCCTTTCAGTTCAGTCACGACCAGGCCTTTCCTGCCCAGCAACAGGTGGACAGAAGTACCTTCTGCTCTCTGGTTTCTGTGGTCATTCTCTCAGACTCTTCTGTGATGTACTGAACCGTCTTTGCGCAAAGCATAAAGACTGAAAATACTTGTTGAAGTTTTATTTCAGATCTCACCCACCTACCTGCCTATTGGTTAGAATTTTCGCCACACCCTCCAGTTGTGTTTGTCACTTTATGTTGTTTTTTTACTTAATCTTTACGTGCGTGTGTGTGTGTGCGTGTGTGTGTGTGTGTGTGTGTGTGTGTGTGTGTGTGTGTGTGTGTGTGTGTGTGTGTGTATACTGATTACCTAGTTTCAGGTAGGCCTCCACCATGCACGCCCGGGCCTCGGTGGCCGGTCTGGAGTGGCTGCCCTGCTCCCGGTCTGTACAGCTGTGGTAGAAGTGCAAACTGAGCCAGAGATCCTTCGGTGCTGAGAAGTACCAACCCAACAACAGACGCTGATCACACACCACCATCCAGGAATCTACATACACACACACACACACACACACACACACACACACACACACACACACACACAAAGACAAACACACACACGCAGTGAGGAAGACATCCTATCCTGCATCGTGAATAATAAAACGTCAGCACACCTTAACTTATCAGAAGTTACCTAAATTATTTCATATCTTTACCACATTGAGGATGTGTGTATTCATGTAATATTTTCTATAAATACAAATGAAATGGAATTGAGCGTACCGGTTATTTCGGCCTCCTCGGCGCGGCTGAGGTGCCGTTTCATGGTCTCCAGTTTGTCCAGTTGTTGGTCCAGCGGCGTCTGAAGTCTAAGATTTGAACCCGGTTCAGCCGCCGCCCTCCGATCCCGATCAGCGCCCAGCAGAAAGAAGAGCTCCGAGAACGACCTGAGAGAGGTCATCGTTGTGCGTTTACACGTAAGACAGAGAAACACTGTACGTTCACGTGGTGACAACGTGTCTGTGAGTGATACATTTAACCCAGCTGTTGTCCTCGGGTCAAATTTGACCCGTTTTCAAATTTTCCATGTCAGAAATTTGGGTTTCTTTCAACCAAATTGCCCAAAAGTAACACAGATGGTTCCATGAAACGCTCTTCACAAGTAAAAGTACGGATCAGTTCAATACTAAGAAGAGAGAGGGAGGAGTGAGGGAGGAGTGAGGGAGGAGTGAGGGAGGTCTAGAGGGAGGAGTGAGGGAGGAGAAAGGGAGGAGTGAGGGAGGAGTGAGGGAGGAGTGAGGGAGGAGAGAGGGAGGAGTGAGGGAGAAGAGAGGGAGGAGTGAGGGAGGAGAAAGGGAGGAGTGAGGGAGGAGTGAGGGAGAAGAGAGGGAGAAGAGAGGGAGGAGTGAGGGAAGAGAGAGGGAGGAGTGAGGGAGGAGTGAGGGAGGAGTGAGGGAAGAGAGAGGGAGGAGAGAAGGAGGAGAGAGGGAGGAGTGAGGGAAGAGAGAGGGAGGAGTGAGGGAGGAGTGAGGGAGGAGTGAGGGAAGAGAGAGGGAGGAGAGAGGGAGGAGTGAGGGAAGAGAGAGGGAGGAGTGAGGGAGGAGTAAGGGAGGAGCCATAGACTGTTGGGCGGTATCTGACTGTCGCTGCTTACACTCTACGTTACGTTACACACTTTCACCGGCAATCTGGATGCAGCTGCTGCTGAAAGCTGGCCGACATAATTCGAGGTAAGATTTAGCTTCGCTAGGTTTTAAATATATCTTTGTCCCATAGTTATATTACGTATAAGACAGGCCGCGAACTGTCAATCACATCATAGCCACATCCTAAAACACCCCCTGCTTTATCGTCGATTTTAAAATCGACAAAAAAGATCTACACTTTTTGACTGGCAAGATGCCGGCGAGCGGAAAAACCAACAGCTACGGCGAGTTGTTGAAAACCTTTCTCTTTAGTAAACTCTGTGAACACAAACAATGTTGTCAGTGCTTTCGTTAAGGTGTAGAGCCCCTGGTGATACTTGGAGCAAAGTCTCTAGCACTACCATTCAAAAGGCCATTTGACTGAAAAACGCGAATACGGTAAATCTTAAAAGTGGATCTTTCGTCCTAAATATGCTTTTAAATGAAAGTGGTGGACTTGACTACAGCCCTGCTAAATCGTGACACCCCTACTTGTCCCAATATATAATCAATAAAGAATCAGTCTGATGGATAACACTGTCTCCCTGCAGTGCACCCGGCAGGCTCTGTCGGAGAAGCTCGGCCGAGGATCTCGTACGGTGGACCTGGACGTGGAGCCTCGCCTCGAGCTGCCAGACGACCGACAACGCTACGACAACGTGACCAAGCTATTTTGAGGCTAGCATAAAAGCATTCCCATTCAAAAGGCCATTTGACTGAAAAACGCGAATACGGTAAATCTTAAAAGTGAATCTTTCGTCCTAAATATGCTTTTAAACTAAAGTTTGACTTGGGTACATTCACAAAAAGACACTAGGTTGCATTTGGGCGCGAGCTTACGCTTTAACAAATGTTCTATATGCGTCGACACATTTTATGAACGGGTAAACACTGTTTTGTAGAGTGTGTATCTTCTACAACACGACTGGCCGATCACTGATCACTGACACTGAGACAGAGAGAGAGTTACCGGTGGTAGCCTTCTCGAAGCAGCTCCACACAGATGTTCTGCTTGGGACTGTTCCTGAACCTGGAGGTATAAGAGAGGGAAGAGAAGATTAAGAAGCGGGTGTTGCTGCCAACTTTTAGGAGAGAATAAATGACTGAACGGATAAATCTCAACTTGTTTTTGCCAAAATGCACCGGGTGACTCACTGTGATATTTCTCCCTTGGAGATGATCTGAGACGATCCAGTTTGGAGAGACTCCTTCTCCGGTTTCATCCTGCTTAAACACACACACACACACACACACACACACACACACACACACATATAGACACACAGACACACACACACACACACACACACAGACATATAGAGACACACACACACACACACACACACACACAGACATATAGACGCACACATAGACACACACACACACACACAGACATATAGACACACACAGACACACACACGTACACAGACATATAGACACACAGAAGCACGCACGTATGCACGCACACACACAGACACACAGACATATAGACACACACACACACACACACAGACATATAGACACACACACACAGACATATAGACAGACACACACACACACACACACACACACATATAGACACACACACACACACACACACACACACACACAGACATATAGACACACACACACACACACACACACACAGACATATAGACACACACACACACACACATATAGACACACACACACACACACATACA
>CM042336.1:22158851-22171351 GCA_023566125.1 Zingel zingel | reverse complement strand
GAGAGACAGAGAGCGAGACAGAGAGAGAGAGAGAGAGACAGAGAGAGAGAGAGAGAGACAGAGAGAGAGAGAGAGAGAGAGAGCGAGAGAGTAAAACTGAGCCCCATCAGTTTTACTTCCTCAGTTTTGTCTCGACTGAGCAGAGCTTCTTCTTCTCCTCTCGTTAACACCCAGTGAAGACTTTTGGAAGGATTTCATTTAACAAAAATCCACAGAAGAAGACGGAAAGAAACACAAACAAGGTGAGCTCTTTGTTCTCTTGCTACAGAAAGCCAGATGAAAGTTTGAATTTTGAGTTTGTCCTCAACAGAGCCATTATGTAACATTAACACACACTGTTAAATATTCCAGCAGCTGAGGTATCGAAAAATCATGGAAAATAATTTCTTGTAAAAATAAAGTAATTTTCCATTAATAAAATGAGTTTTTAGCTTTAATTTTACATGAAATCTTATGTTTTTTTTGGCTTTTTAACCCTTGTGTTGTCCTCGGGCCAAATTTAACCTGTTTTCAAAGTTTTTATATCAGAAATATGGGTTTCTTAACAACCAAATTGACCCAAAATAACTTGGATGCATGGATGTGTAGTTGTGTGGGTTCCATACAACGATCATCGGAGGTAAAATTAATCATTAATCCCATTGAACTTTGACATAAACCAGTCTGTGATTCCCTCAACATTCTCTGATCTGAACTATTAGTCAAAAATAATTCATAATACCTGCTTTTTTCCAAAAGATTTTTGGTAAAAAGTCATTTCAATTAGGTTTATTGACCAGGAATTAAAAAGAAATGTTTTAAAAAGAGGGACAAAAATGTCAGAAAGGCGCTAAAAAAAAAGAGTTCATTTTCAATTTGGACACCGGAAGGAAAACAAGTTCATGGTCGACGGGAAGACAACACAGCTCGATGGTGTTTTAAGCCCCCAACGGCGCCTTCCAGGCAGCTAACCACAACCTTAACCCTAAACATAACCATCGCCGCGCTGCCTGGGAGGCGACGTTGGAGGCTTGAAACCCCAAACACCGACAACACAAGGATATTTACACCTGTAAAAACTATTTTGAATGCCCGTTAAAAGATCCTGATTGGAACGTTATTGCTGCTTGTTTCTTGAGAACCGTTCATCCAAAAAACGTCACACTCCACACTGCGCTTCCTCCGGTCCTCTGCGATACACCTGCCAAGCGGGAAGTCGATTGGATGAACGGTTGTTGAGAAAATCAAAGGACAGACGGACAGACGGACAGACGGACAGAGACCACTTCCATTTCTGTTAGATTTCACGATCGGCATCCAGACTTTAGAAAGACAAAGTTAAGTTCTGAGATCTTGTTATCTGTGAGAGTTTAATTCAATTTTATAGCATTTGAAGAAAATAATTGATAAAATAACATTGAAAAAACCTTAAAAAACATTGTGAAAGTGACAAAAACATCAGGGATTTTCATAGTTTGACGCAGAAAAACTAAAAACGTTGCACGGTCGACGGGAAGACAACCCAAGGGTTAACCCTCCTGTCAAATTTGACCCGTTTTCAAAGTTTTTGTATCAGAAATTTGGTTTTCTTTTAACCAAATCGCCCAAAAATAACATGCATGGTTCCATGCAACGCTCTTTGCAAGTAAAATGAAGGATCAGCTCTCTACTTTTATTGATTTTGGTTTTGGCTACAACATTTTTTGTCACATACAGCAAACATCTCCTAACTATCCGGTAGCTGCCTGTCCCCAGAACACACTGTAAAGAAACGTGGTCTCAAACAAACTGGCCAACCTGCACCACCAAACATATCAAACAGTCTTCCACCGTCCAGCCAATAACGACAAGAAGAATTTAGGGGTTGGGGGTTAGTGCCATAGACAGTATATATAATGGAGCACCAGATCCCGTGTCTCTGGACGGAGACCAGTGAAGGATATTAGAAGCTCTTTTCCGGTGATGGCTGAGCGTTACTGAGCAGCCTCCAACTGAGCTTGAAGACGTAGATGTGACGTGAGCAACCTGTCTGAAAGTTGGAAGTCTTCTGGTAGCTGTGCCAAGAGAAATCTCAATCATTCCCAATCTAGCAGAGACGGAGAGCGTAGGTATATGTAAGGAGATAACATAGGCACAGGCTAATTACTGATCACTAACATGATAGTTAACATTAGTAATTACACTTAAACAGCTAATGGAAGTCCAAACTGCCTGAGAGCTTCTCTTGTACTTGTGTTGTTCCAGCCAATAACGACAAGAAGGATTTGGGGGTGGGGGTTGGAGGGTTAGTGTGCGTAAGGGAGGGGGAGGGGACGGGATGAGGAGGAGGGAGGGGCGAGCTAGCCTCCGTTTTGTTTGAAAATACTTTAAACGTCAAGTACCGTCACCCAACATCGCTTAGAGCACCTTTAAAACGGTATCCTGACTAAACGTGCGGGATATACCAGTCTGTGATCCACTCAACATCCTCTGATCCTTCCTTTTTTTTAAACTCAGGAATTAGGTATAATTTCATATGAATGAGAATTATTGACCATGAATTCCAACACAAAGTGTAAAAGTAGAGTTAATAAGTTGGAATGAAGGTAGCTAACAAGATCAAGAACACAATCAGGAGATCATTTATACTTAAAGGACAATTCCGGCGCAAAATGAAATAATTCATCGTTGTTAATAACATAAGTGTACCTAGTCGAACGTTCTCTGGGACATGTTTTCATGCTAATTGAATGCGTCTCTAGCTTTAAACAAGCTAGCGCAAACCGGGGGTTAGCTGCTATCAATAGCTTTTGGGGCACATGGTAAATATCTATTTCTATACCACTAACAAGGCTCAAAATAGCACCACACTTCCACGGTAGCATAATGAGGGTCCCTATATGTAAACCGAAGCATTGAGAACTTTGTAAGTGTACAGACAGTTTATTAAAAAGATAGATTATAAAGACAGTAGCATTCTTGTTTACATGCGGGCAGTCGAACGACGAACGCCGTGCAACCAGTAACTAGTAACGTAGCTCAAGTACGGCGTTCGTGATTCGGAATTGTCCTTTAATACTTTATAAAGTGGCCAAACAGACGGAGGACAACACAAGGGTTAAGAAACATCTCAATAGTTTAAATATTTACCATTCTGCAATGTTGTAAAGCTTTCTAATCAACACCCTGTTTTGGTTTTTATTTTGCCGTTCCAGAGCCTCGACTAACCAAATTCAAGAGTTGAGATCAAATTCAGGTCCAATCAACGTCGAGAACTTCTAGAGCCTCTTGAACTGGCAGCAGTGGAGGCTTTTAGAGGAGGTTCTGAGATCAGAGGTGGTTTTGGAACGGGATCCTGAATGCGTTCGTAAGAGCGGCTCCTAAAACTGGTTTCTAGAAGGCGCGGAAAAGTTCTACGAGTTCTGGAAATACCGCAGGTTGGACAAGTCCGTCTCTAGACTCGCTTTGGGTTCAGGAGTTGTTTTCAAGAGTCCAGATGTTTTTTGGAGTCAGACAAGCGGATTCAGAAAAGGGCTTTGGACTCAAAGTGGGCTCCAGAGTTCCCTCCATGTTTACCATGCTGCTGGTCGTCTTGTGTTTGGCGTTTGTCAACCCGGTTGGTTGCCGCAGCAACTTCTCAGATCTGATGCTATTGGAGCCGCCTGACTTCTACGGCGCCGGCCCGCCTCTGGTACCGGATCACATCCAGACCTCAGACGGAGAGCCACATCTGGTGCAAGAGACCGCGATCAAGCCCCAGTCCTCCCTGGAGAAAGGACGATCAAAACAAGTCAACAAGCTAAAGCACAAACACGACAGGAAGCCCGACTCGTCTTCCTTCAACTCCTCGCTGGCGGTCCGTGTGCGCCCGGTGTCGCCCCCGCGCTGCCTGCAGGCCACGTCGATAAAAACCGCCTTCAAGTACATCAACACGGTGCTGTCCTGCGTTATATTTACTGTGGGGATCATTGGAAACGCCACCCTGCTGAGGATTATCTGCCAAAATAAAAGCATGAGGAACGGACCCAACGCTCTGATAGCCAGCCTGGCCCTGGGAGACCTGATATACATCGCCATTGACCTGCCAATCAACGTCTACAAGGTACCGAGCTTTACAGTTAAAATCTCGTTTATTCCTCATACTAATGACACATGTATGTTTGTTTGTGTGGAAAGCTTTTATTAAGCAGCTGTAGGAAGGCATTCGGAAATGTCAACAGATGAGGTCATCAGCGCACACGGGACAACAAGCGCACGTTAACACAGACGACCAACCAATAATAAGCTGTTTGAAGTTTAAAATGTTCAATGCCTTATCGCTCTGATATGCCCGAGCCAGACCCAAACCCGACCCGGCCCGGCCCGTTGGGTACCGTTGGGTACCGTCGGGTACCATCGGGCTCGGGTCAGGTAGCCATCCTCTAGTAGCATTAAGAGCGACAATAGTAGTATGAAAGCCCGAAAATCCGCATAGGTAGGTTGGTTGGGGTGGAGGACCGGTCAAACAACACAGGACTTTCACCCAGGAGACCGGGGATCGTGTCCCGCGTTTCGTTTCCTTAAACCCAACTGTCCCGTTCTTCTTTATCTAAACCCAACCGTCCCGTTCTTCTTTACCTAAACCCAACCGTCCCGTTCTTCTTTATCTAAACCCAACCGTCCCGTTCTTCTTTACCTAAACCCAACCGGCCCGTTCTTCTTTACCTAAACCCAACCGGCCCGTTCTTCTTTACCTAAACCCAACCGGCCCGTTCTTCTTTACCTAAACCCAACCGTCCCGTTCTTCTTTACCTAAACCCAACCGTCCCGTTCTTCTTTACCTAAACCCAACCGTCCCGTTCTTCTTTACCTAAACCCAACCGTCCCGTTCTTCTTTACCTAAACCCAACCGTCCCGTTCTTCTTTACCTAAACCCAACCGTCCCGTTCTTCTTTACCTAAACCCAACCGTCCCGTTCTTCTTTACCTAAACCCAACCGGCCCGTTCTTCTTTACCTAAACCCAACCGGCCCGTTCTTCTTTACCTAAACCCAACCGGCCCGTTCTTCTTTACCTAAACCCAACCGGCCCGTTCTTCTTTACCTAAACCCAACCGGCCCGTTCTTCTTTACCTAAACCCAACCGGCCCGTTCTTCTTTACCTAAACCCAACCGGCCCGTTCTTCTTTACCTAAACCCAACCGTCCCGTTCTTCTTTACCTAAACCCAACCGTCCCGTTCTTCTTTACCTAAACCCAACCGTCCCGTTCTTGTCCCGTGTGTCACGTAACCGTACCTTTTATAAGCCCACCCACAACCTTTTCCTAAACCTAACTGCGTCCAAAGTGACGCCAATAGTCCCGATGACGCCAAAGGCACCTGACCAAGCGTCCGTATTTTACGCGATGGGAGTGAGAATGTGTTGGGAACGTGTGTTCTGTGGTTTGGGCCTCGGGTCGCTCCGTAGTTTTGGTACAAAATACAAATTGATAGAGTAGAAATGCATCATGGGATACAAAACAACCTCCCCATATGTCTCTCTCTGTGTGTGTGTGTGTGTGTCTGTGTATGTGTGTGGTGTCTCTGTGTGTGTGTGTGTATCTGTGTGAATGTCTGTGTGTGTGTGTGTGTCTGTGTGTGTGTGTGTGTGTATGTGTGTGTGTGTGTATGTCTGTGTGTGTGTGTGTGTGTGTCTGTGTGTGTGTGTGTGTGTGTGTGTGTGTGTGTGTGTCTGTGTGTGTGTGTGTGTGTGTGTGTGTGTGTGTGTGTGTGTGTGTGTGTGTGTGTGTGTCTGTGTGTGTGTGTGTAGCTCCTGGCGATGCAGTGGCCGTTTGCCGACAGTGTGTTCGGTCTGTTCCTCTGTAAGCTGTTTCCCTTCCTGCAGAAAGCTTCAGTCGGCATCACCGTCCTCAACCTGTGTGCTCTGAGTGTGGACAGGTAACACACACACACACAGACACACAGACACACACACACACACACACACACACACACACACACACACACACACACACACAGACACACACACACACACACACACACACACACACACACACACAGACACACACACACACACACACACACACACACACACAGACACACACACACACACACACACACACACACACACACACACACACAGACACACACACACACACACACAGACACACACACACACACACAGACACACACACACAGACACACACACACAGACACACACACAGACATACACACACATACATATACACGCACACACACAGACACACACACACACACACACAGAGGGGCATCACAGACACACACACACACACACACACACACACACACACACACACACACACACACAGACACACACACACACACATACATATACACGCACACACACACAGACACACACACACACACACACACACACACAGAGGGGCATCACAGACACACACACACACACACACACACACACACACACACACACACACACACACAGAGGGGCATCACAGACACACACACACACACACACACACGGGCATCACAGACACACACACACACACACACACACACACACACACACACACACACACACAGAGGGGAATCACAGACACACACAGACAGACAGACAGACACACACACACACACACACACACACACACACACACACACACACACACACACACACACACACAGAGAGACACCACGCACACACACACACACACACACACACACAGAGAGAGACACCACGCACGCACACACACACACACACACACACACACACACACACACACACACACACACACACACACACACACACACACACACACACACACACACACACACACGCACACAGCCTACTTCCTGCTTTGCTCCTATTACTTTTAGTTTTTTTTGCACGTTTTTTTTAACGCTGTCAACGTTAAGGCCTTTTTTTCCCTTTTTTGCGCTTTTTTTTACACTTTTTAAGACGCTCTTGACGCTTTGTACACTTGTTTGATGCGTTTTTTTTAACGTAACAAACGACCTATGGGGGCGAGTCTCACAAACTACATTTTTATCCCTTCGCTCACCCCGTTATTGGTCGTTTTCAGAAGCTCTTGTTCCTACGTGTTCCTACTTTGTGTGTTAGTATGTAATTAGAAACAGCATATCCGTGTTCCCAGGTATCGTGCGGTGGCGTCCTGGTCCCGGGTGCAGGGAACAGGCGTTCCTACGATAACGGCGGTGGAGATCGTGGCGATCTGGCTGCTGTCCCTGGCGCTGGCTGTGCCCGAGGCCATCGGCTTCAACATGGTCACCTTCGACTACAGGAACGTTACCATGACGACCTGCATGCTGCAGCCCAAGACGCCCTTCATGACGGTGAGTTTTTATAAATCCTTCCCTTCACGCTCAGCAGCGGAGGAATGTAACTAAGTACAATTACTCAAGTACAGCATAGGTACAAAGAATAATACAACTGAACAAGTCATTCTTCCTTTCTTTCTTTCTTTCATCTTCCTCCCTCCCTCTTCCTTCCTTCCTTCCTTCGTTCCTCCCTCCTTCCCTCTTCCTTCCTTCCTTCCTCCCTCCTTCCCTCTTCCTTCCTTCCTTCCTTCCTTCCTTCCTCCCTCCATCCTTCCTTCCTTCCTTCCTTCGTTCCTCCCTCCATCCTACCTTCCTTCCTTCCTCCTTCCCTCTTTCTTCCTTCCTCCCTCCATCCTTCCTTCCGCCTTCCTTCTTTCCTTCCTTCATCCCTCCCTCCTTCCCTCTTTCTTCCTTCCTCCCTCCATCCTTCCTTCCTCCTTCCTTCTTTCCTTCTTTCCTTCCTTCCTTCCTCCCTCCCTCCCTCCCTCCCTCCTTCTTCCTTCCTTCCTCCCTCCATCCTCCCTCCCTCCCTCCCTCCCTCCTTCCTTCCTTCCTTCCTTCCTCCTTTCCTTCCTTCCTCCCTCCCTCTGTCCTTCGCTCTTTCTTCCTTCCTTCCTCCCTCCCTCCATCCTTCCTTCCTTCCTCCCTCCCTCCCTCCCTCCTTCCCTCTTTCTTCCTTCCTTCCTTCCTTTCTTCCTTCCTTCCTCCCTCCATCCTTCCTTCCTTCCTTCCACCCTCCATCCTTCCCTCTTTCTTTCTTTCTTCCTTCCTTCCTTCCTCCCTCTTTCTTTCTCCCTCCCTCCCTCTTTCTTTCTTCCTTCCTTCCTTCCTTCCTTCCACCCTCCCTCCCTCCCTCTTTCTTTCTTCCATCCTTCCTTTCTTTCTTCCATCCTTCCTTCCTTCTTTCTTTCTTTCATTCTTTCATTCTTTCTTCCTTTCTTTCATTCTTTCATTCTTCCTTTCTTCCTTCTTTCGTCCTTTCTTCCTTTCTTTCTTTCACCCTGAGAAATGTTTAATCTCAGAAACACGGTTCATGCCGTTTATAGTTCAGAAAGTTCTCCCACCAGTAGATTTTAAGCGATTTATCCCGACATGATGTCTGGAGGTCATATAACCGAACGGGTCCCGGGGTAACGGGTCCCGGGGTAACGGGTCCCGGGGTAACGGGTCCCGGGGTAACGGCTCAGAGCGGCGCGGATGCTCTCCGTGGGGAAATGAATGGACTCTTTGGTCCGTTTCCATGTTCTCTGTGTTGTTGTGTTTCAGGGCGAGGTCTCGCTATCTCAGATGGTTTAGATTACATCATTTCCTGTTTACGTCTGCAGGTCCCGACTGGACTAAACACGGTCCGCCCCGCTGCCGCCACTCACAACTCAACACGGCTCAACTGACCTATTTCCCCCCCAAAATCATTTTAACGCCAATAAATACTAACCAATCACAATGTTCCAGTTGCCTGAAAGTATTAATTAATTAATTCTTTGGGCCACAAAAAGCTCTTTTGAAAGCAAAGGTTGCGGACCGCTGTTAACGATGTTCATGAACGGAGAACGAGAGAATCATCTTTTTGGTCTTTTGGGCTTTTTAGGTTCATAATCGATTTCAGCCCACGTAGTTTTTGTCGATATTTCTGAAGTTTTTGACACTTTTTCCGGCACTTTCTTCCACGTTTTTGCCACATTTTTTTTTTTTTTTGCGTTCTCACTTTTTATTTTTAGACGAGCGTCCCTGCCAGGGACAGACGGACACTGTGGACGCAGAAGTTGGCAGATTTCAGACAAATTTCAGACAAATTTCCAAAATAAAAACTCATAATGTAACGCATCTCCACCCCAAGCAGAAGTACAGTCAACCGCAACACACACACAACCGCTGTAACTGTAAAAAAAACTTTTTGACTGTTAGATTCTTACAGATATTATGAGATGTGAGTTAATATATATATATATATATATATATATATATACATATACACAATACTATGTTTTAATATGTATCATTTATGTAAAGAACTTTGGGATTTTTACCTGTTTTTTTTTACTTACTTCCAGTTCTACCGGGATGCAAAGGACTGGTTGCTGTTTGGCTTCTACTTCTGCGTTCCTCTGGTGTGTTCGGCCGTTTTCTACGGCCTGATGACCTGCGAGATGCTCCGACACCGGAAAGGAAGTCTGAAGATCGCACTGAGTGAACACCTTAAACAGGTACACGCACGCACGCACGCACACACACACACACACACACACACACACACACACACACACATGTGCGCATGCACACAAAGACACATATACACACACACACACACATAGTGCGTCTCACTATCTTTGTGGGGACCCGTCATTGACATAATGCATTCCCTAGCCCCTTACCCTAACCTTAACCATCACAACTAGATGCCTAACCTTAACCCTTACCCTCACCCTAACCATAACCTAATTCTAACCCTAATCCTAAAACCAAGTCTTAACCCTCAAACAGACCTTTAACCTTGTGGGGTCCAGCATTTTGTGCCCCATAGTTAAACAAGAAAACACACACACACACACACACACACACACACACACACAAACACACACATAGACAGACAAACAGACAGACACAACACACACACACACACACACACAAAGACACACACACACACACACACATATCCGCGCATAAACACAGACACACAAACACACACAGACAGACAGACAGTTCCATTCTGTATACTATATATTTACCACATTTGATATGTGTATTCATGTAATATTTTTTATAATATGCACACACACACACACACACACACACACACACACACACACACACACACACACACACACACACACACACACACACACACACACACACACACACACACCAGAGAGATACAATGTTATGTTCAGCTGGTATTTTCTCTCCACAGCGTAGGGAAGTAGCTAAAGCCGTGTTCTGCCTGGTGCTGATCTTTGCTCTGTGCTGGTTCCCACTTCATCTGAGTCGCCTGCTGAAGTGGACCGCCTACAAATCCCATGATGCAAACCGCTGCGAACTGTTAAAGTAGGTGGAGAAACACACACATTCACACCTCTTCCTGTCTGTGGATGTAGTTTAAATGTCGTCACCTTGTCTCTGGTTGCAGCTTTAAAATCATCTGTATACAGTATATTTAGCAACAACGTCTCCAATACATCCACGTCCACACTACTCCGGTGTTTCCGAGCCCCTAGAACTTTAACATTTGGAAACACTGCTGCCCCAATTTTGGTTTGAAGTCCCACAGGAGTGTTTTCTGTCCTCATATCTAAACTGAGAACGTCGGTCTCGATTTTACAACACATTCTCACACCCATCTCGTGGAATAGGGACGTTTGGTCAGGTGTCTTGGTCGTTCTTATTGACGCTAAAAGTCTCCTTTAGCGCTATAAGTAAACACGCTTGGTCGAGACTATCGCCGTCCCTTTAGCGCTATAAGTAAACGCGCTTGGTCGGGACTATTGCCGTCCCTTTAGCGCTATAAGTAAACGCGCTTGGTCGGGACTATCGCCGTCCCTTTAGCGCTATAAGTAAACGCGCTTGGTCGGGACTATCGCCGTCCCTTTAGCGCTATAAGTAAACGCGCTTGGTCGGGACTATCGCCGTCCCTTTAGCGCTATAAGTAAACGCGCTTGGTCGGGACTATCGCCGTCCCTTTAGCGCTATAAGTAAACGCGCTTGGTCGGGACTATCGCCGTCCCTTTAGCGCTTTAAGTAAACGCGCTTGGTCGGGACTATCGCCGTCCCTTTAGCGCTATAAGTAAACGCGCTTGGTCGGGACTATCGCCGTCCCTTTAGCGCTATAAGTAAACGCGCTTGGTCGGGACTATCGCCGTCCCTTTAGCGCTATAAGTAAAGGCGCTTGGTCGGGACTATCGCCGTCCCTTTAGCGCTATAAGTAAACGCGCTTGGTCGGGACTATCGCCGTCCCTTTAGCGCTATAAGTAAAGGCGCTTGGTCGGGACTATCGCCGTCCCTTTAGCGCTATAAGTAAACGCGCTTGGTCGGGACTATCGCCGTCCCTTTAGCGCTATAAGTAAACGCGCTTGGTCGGGACTATCGCCGTCCCTTTAGCGCTATAAGTAAACGAGCTTGGTTGGGACTATCGCGTCCCTTTAGCGCTATAAGTAAACGCGCTTGGTCGGGACTATCGCCGTCCCTTTAGCGCTATAAGTAAACGCGCTTGGTCGGGACTATCGCCGTCCCTTTAGTGCTTTAAGTAAACGAGCTTGGTCGGGACTATCGCCGTCCCTTTAGCGCTATAAGTAAACATGCTTGGTCGGGACTATCGCCGTCCCTTTAGCGCTATAAGTAAACGCGCTTGGTCGGGACTATCGCCGTCCCTTTAGCGCTATAAGTAAACGCGCTTGGTCGGGACTATCGCCGTCCCTTTAGCACTATAAGTAAACGAGCTTGGTCGGGACTATAGCCGTCCCTTTAGCGCTTTACGTAAACGCGCTTGGTCGGGACTATCGCCGTCCCTTTAGTGCTATAAGTAAACGCGCTTGGTCGGGACTATCGCCGTCCCTTTAGCGCTATAAGTAAACGAGCTTGGTCGGGACTATCGCCGTCCCTTTAGCGCTATAAGTAAACGCGCTTGGTCGGGACTATCGCCGTCCCTTTAGCGCTATAAGTAAACGCGCTTGGTCGGGACTATCGCCGTCCCTTTAGCGCTATAAGTAAACGCGCTTGGTCGGGACTATCGCCGTCCCTTTAGCGCTATAAGTAAACGCGCTTGGTCGGGACTATCGCCGTCCCTTTAGCGCTATAAGTAAACGCGCTTGGTCGGGACTATGGCCGTCCCTTTAGCGCTATAAATAAACGCGCTTGGTCGGGACTATCGCCGTCCCTTTAGCGCTATAAGTAAACGTGCTTGGTCGGGACTATCGCCGTCCCTTTAGCGCTATAAGTAAACGAGCTTGGTCGGGACTATCGCCGTCCCTTTAGCGCTATAAGTAAACGCGCTTGGTCGGGACTATCGCCGTCCCTTTAGCGCTATAAGTAAACGCGCTTGGTCGGGACTATCGCCGTCCCTTTAGCGCTATAAGTAAACGCGCTTGGTCGGGACTATCGCCGTCCCTTTAGCGCTATAAGTAAACGCGCTTGGTCGGGACTATCGCCGTCCCTTTAGCGCTATAAGTAAACGCGCTTGGTCGGGACTATCGCCGTCCCTTTAGCGCTATAAGTAAACGCGCTTGGTCGGGACTATCGC